>JACEIK010003671.1:99442-151823 GCA_018107945.1 Datura stramonium | reverse complement strand
ATCATATACCCACAGAGAATCTAGGCTAGAAATAAATAATTCTCACCCAAACTGATGTGGTTGTTGTGAAAAGAACTTTGAGGTTTGAAAAAACCTGAGGTTAATGCATTTAATTGGTTGAGAAACTTAGGATACTACCTTGACGATAGCTAATTATACTATTTAGTAATGCTAGGAGATTTTAGCAATCCCAATTCAATGATGCCCCTATCAATATCACACCCCTAGTCATTTCTCCTTTGATGTTTTCTACGCTTTACCTTTGTTTTCGTGATAGAACTTCTCTCTTAATTAACAAATTGCATTTCCCCCAACTTTTACTTTATTTCTTTTGAAACAGTAATGTGAATTACTTCAATTTAATAGACAACTCTTGTGTGATCGACTCACATTCCTGTGGGATTCTACCCGACACCCGTCGGGTATATTTGTTTTGTCAATGACCATTTATAATCTCTCGTTAAGAGGAGTGAATTTAGATGTTATCAAAAATGGCGTCGTTGCTAGGGAATGTAATTTGATAGCCTTTAGTTGATTATTGGGTTGAATTAATTTAGCATCTCCGGTGTTGTTCTCACCTTGTTGAATTGTTGTTTGTATGCTAATGAGTCCCTTTGAAAGGCTACCGAAGAATCCCAATGGGGCATCTTATTTTGAAACCCTCCAATTGATGGATGAGATGTTGAGGAGAGAAGAAAGAAAAGACGCGGTGTTAATGGTGATGATGAAGAAAATAGAGCTGTTAGCGAATTGTATGACATGTTTTAGTATGAGGTACCAACAAGCCAACCAGGGCTATTGATATCCTTATAATGAAAATCAAGGTCGAAACTTTGTATATATAGCTGAAATGAGTAGCCAGGAAAGTGATGAGTCCTCCTCATCCCGCATTGAAAGCATGCTCGAGGTTGTGCTTGAGCAGGTCGTTTCGATTGATTTAGGAATTCGGGAGCTGATAAGTGACCTCTTGGACCTCACTTAAAAGGTGAAGGACCATGAAGTGTCTATCAAAAAGTTAGAGGATAGAATGAATTTGTTAGCATCTCAGTTGGAAACCTAACAGGTGATAAGGAAAGAAAAGAGCTCAGCACCACCAAACATGGTGGAAGAAGAAGTTGTGGAATGGGGAATGGAAGAAAAGATTTTGAAAGAAACATTTGAAAGTATTCTCTTGATCAGTGGAGGATTGGAAGAGGTGTGTCATGTGAGTAAAGAGTTGGGCACCTAATCTTTTCAACCAAAAAAGCTTGATCTTGACCTCAAGAATCAGACAACCCCACCATCACAACCGTTAATCATTTCACCACTAGTATTAGACCTCAAACCATTACTTGCCCTCCTACGATATGTATATTTGGGAAAGAACGACACTCCTGGTGATTATTTCAGTTAAGCTCGACAATCAACAAGTAGAAGCATTTCGAGTTGTACTGAGGAGGAATATCCTAGCAATGGGCCGGGATGGTCTATAGCTGATATCATTGGTATACCACCAGGTATTTGCACTCGCAAGATCAACCTTCAAGAAAATTGTTGTCCATCAGTTGAGCATCAGAGACGCCTGAATCCACCGATGCAAGATGTAGTTAAGAAAGAAATTATCAAATGGTTAGATGCAGGAGTTGTGTATCCTATAGTTGATAGCAGTCGGATAAGCCCTGTTCAATGTGTTTCGAAGAAAGGAGATATTACAGTGGTACCAAACAAAAAGAATGAGATAATTCCAATGCGTCCAGTCACCGGATGGAGGGTGTGCATGGATTACCGCAAGTTGAACTCATGGACTAAGAAGGATCACTTTCTAGTTTCCTTCATTGACCAAATGCTAGATAGCTTGGCTAGGAAAGAATACTATTATTTCTTGGATGGATACTATGGTTACAATCAAATTTCCATTGCTCCCGAGGATCAAGAAAAAATAACATTTACATGTCCTTATGACACTTTTGCATTCAAGAGGATGCACTTCGGGCTTTGCAATGCCCCAACCACCTTCCAGGGGTGTATGATGGCAATATTTTCAAATATGGTAGAGGATACTATGGAAGTCTTCATGGACGACTTCTTAGTTATAGGAAATTCATTTGAAGACTATTTGGTCACCTAAAAGAGGTGTTGAAGAGATGCGAAGAGACGAACTTGGTATTTAATTGGGAGAAGTGTCACTTCATGGTAAAAGAAGGAATAGTTTTAGGACACAAGATTTCTGGGAAAGGGATTGAGGTAGACCAAGTGAAGATTAGTTCCATTGAGCAGTTACCTCCACCAAAGATTGTGAAGGGTATTAGGAGTTTTCTGGGACATGCAGGATTTTATCATTGTTTTATCAAAGACTTCTCTAAGATAGCATATCCTTTTTTCCGATTGTTAGAGAAAGAGGCAAAGTTCAATTTTGATGAGGACTTCATGAGGGCTTTTCTGGAATTGAAAGAGAAGCTTGTATCCGCTCCAATCATTACTGCACTAGATTGGTCAAAGCCCTTTGAACTAATGTGTGATGCTAGTGGCGTAGCGTTAGGAGCAGTGCTTCGTCAGAGGAAGGAAAAGATTTTTCACCCCATCTACTATGCCAGCAAATCCCTGACTAATGCACAAGCAAACTACACAGTGACAACAAGAGCTGCTCGCCTTAGTTTTTGCATTTGAAAATTTTTGGGTATACTTGCTAGGGACAAAGGTTATGGTGCACACAGACCATGCAACACTCAGATATTTAATGACCAAGAAGGATGCTAAACTCAGGCTTATTAGGTGGGTCCTTTTTTTTTACAAGAATTTGATTTTGAAGTAAAAGATTGAAAAGTATGTGAAAATCAAGTGGCTGACCATTTGTCTCGCTTGGAAAAAAGGTAAGGCAAGGGCACATGAGGAGATTAATGATGACTTTCCTGACAAACAGATTTTGGCTGCAACCCATGACTTAAATCCGTGGTTTGCTGATTTTGCTAACTACTTGGCAAGCAATATCACTCTTGTAGGATTGACTTTCCCTCAAAATAGGAAATTCATGCATGATGTTCAAAAGTTCTATTGGGACATCCGTACCTTTTCCATTGTTGTGCTAATGGTATAATTCATAGGTGTATTCTAGAGGTTGAAATGGTGTCAATCCTTGAGGCTTGTCATTCGTCACCGGTTGGGGGCCATTATGGGAGTGTTAGNTCTGGGAAGCGGATACTTATTCTTTATTGTAACTTTATTCAATTGCCAGATAGGTGTATTCTAGAGGTTGAAATGGTGTCAATCCTTGAGGCTTGTCATTCGTCACCGGTTGGGGGCCATTATGGGAGTGTTAGGACAGCATCAAAGGTGCTACAATGTGGATTTTATTGGCCTACCCTCCATTAAGATGTCCATTACTTTGTTAAGCAATATGATAAATGTCAACGAACAGGAAGTATTTCGAGTCGACATGAGATTTTTTGATACCGATCTTAGAGGTGGAAGTGTTTGATGTATGGGGAATCGATTTTATGGGTCCTTTTGTGAGATCTTATGGAAACACATACATATTGGTGACTGTTGATTATGTCTCGAAATGGGTGAAAGTTATGGCGTTGCCCAATAATAAGGGGAAGAGCATAATGGCCTTTTTGAAAAAGCACATTTTCTCATGATCTGGCATCCCTAGGGCTATCATAAGTGATGGGGAATCACATTTTTGTAATCATTTGTTCAGTGCTTTGCTAACCAAGTACGGTGTTAAGCACAAAGTGGCTACCCCTTATCATCCTCAGACTAGTGGCCAAGAAGAAGTCTCTAGTTGGGAAATCATGTCCACTCTAACTAAAATAGTAAATGTGAACAGAACAGGTTGAGCTCAAAAACTAGATGACGCCTTACGGGCATATCAGACTGCCTATAAAACACCAATTGGAATGTAACCCTACCAGCTTGTTTTTGCAAAGGTTGTCACCTTCCCATTGAGCTAGAGCATAAAGCCCTGTGGAACTGAAAAGTTTGAACCTTGATCGGGGAAATCCATCCAAAGGCGAGTGGAAATTCTACATGAGTTAGACAAATTTAGAATGACGGCATATAAGAACGCTGCCATCTATATGGCCCTCATGAAGCATTAACATGATCAGAAAATCCTGCATCGAAATTTTTCCCTGGGAGAATGGGTGTTGTTGTTTAACTCAAAACTAAGGTTATTCCCAGAAAAGCTCACATCTAAATAGTCAGGTCAAGTTAAGGTGTCCAAATTTTTTGGGAACGGTTCTATTGAACTTGAGGGAGAAAGCAGGTCAAAATTCAAGGTGAATGGGCAAAGGGTGAAGAAGTATTTGGGGGCATTGGAGGAGGTTGACCAAGTGGAGGTCATGTACCTGGACAAACCATAGCAACAAAATGCATCCGTCGAGCCATGATGTTAACTAAGGCGCTTCTTGGGAGGCAACCCAAGTATTTTACTTTGAGCACTTTTATGTTTTTGTTTTTTTGTTTTGTAGGTGGGCTGGATGTTAAACAAGGCAGAAAAGAACATGGTACGCATTGCGCTGGACAAGTGAAACTCCGGTGCACAAGCGCGAGGCGCCGCCTTGTCACCGATAGAAAGTAGAAAGTGGAGAAAATGAGAGTAAGCCGGTGGCTCACTGGCGTAATGCTGATGACATTGTGCAAATAGTCGAACGGGCACCAGTTCAAACCAGTACACCTGGGAGTTGAGGTAGAATCGGTGACCCAACCGACAAAATGCAGGTACCAAATCGCGAATCGCCAGTCAAATGCTGATTTGCAAGACAGTGAACTGAAAGGATGATGGTCATCGGTGATTACCAGTTAAGCACAGGTCAAGGTACGAACTTCATTTAAAGTGTTGACAGGCCCGTTGACCGACCTATTGACTGACCCGACCCATGGATTTCTAGTCAAACCCTTCTAACTACTAATAAAAACCCTTTTCTCCATCTTCTTCTAAAAACTCCCACCACTCTTTAACATCCCAAAAACCACCTTCCCAACCTAACACCATTAATACCCACCTTATTCTTGCCCAATTACCTCCCCTCTTTTAGCCTTTAAAATGTTACACTCTGCAAATTTCCGTAGTACGACCATCATGTGCTCATGTATGTTTAGAATTTTAGTATATAACACACCCGAGAGAAGGTTCGGAGGGTGAACACATGAGCACGTCGTCGAACGGATGGGAGGCGGGGATCGGAAGGCCGAGCGCACTGGGTGTCGCACCGCACAACCTCCCCTATGCACGGGCTGACACGTCGCGCCCCTAGTGCTGCATGATGGGGGGCAAGCCGCACACCCCCTGCCACTGCCCTACCTATATATAAGTCCCTCTTGATCACATTGTTTCATTATACAAAATTTCCCTCGGCCCAAAATAAAGAACAAGCACGAATTTCATCCAATTTTCATCAAATTACGCCGTCAAACTCTGTCCAAATGCAAATTTATCTTTGGCATCGAGTTCTAGGCCTTCGAGGATCATCTCTACAGAGTTATTTCTTGAAACTTCGCTCGGTGCACTGAAACCCCGCTGATTAAAAGTTGCCGAAATTACTTTAAATTGAGTCCTACGCGGCTATAAGCAATATGTAAGCAGTTCTACCTTCTAAATTCTCGAGAATTGGCGAGTTTTTGGCTGAATTAATCGAAGATAAAGTTATAGTCAATTCTATTGAAAGATATTGTTATTTGCCGATTATTAGTATTGAAATAGCCTCATTTTCTCAGCGTGAGGGCTTCAAATTGGTGGAATTACTAACTTCGGGTTGGAATTGCTCGAGTACATAGAAATCATCGATTAAGGTATGTTAAGGCTATTCCTCTCGGCAAGTTAATCCTGTTGTTTAGCTGATACAGTCAATACCTTGTAATAGCCTGTGCCTATCAGTATTATGGTTAGCTATCGCGAAATGAAACGAGGGTATAGTATAGTATTCTTCGGTGAAAGGTTTAAATCCAGTTTTGGCTGTTGCCAGAGGCGACGTGGGAGCTTCTGTTTAGTTGTTTATCGATTAGTAGGCGTCTTGTTACAACCTTAAGGACACAAAAGCCTGAGGGTGGATGCTAGCCTATATTACTAAACTAAGCAGCACAAGACGTAGTTATAGTTGATAAAAAAGTATATAGTTCAGCTCAAAGACAGTTACAAGAGCCCAAACGGCTCAGATACAGTTATAGGAGCCCAAAAGGCTCAACTACAATTATAGGAGCCCAGATGACTCAGCTATAGTTACAGGAGCCCAGACAGCTCAGATACAGTTATAAGAGCCCAGACGGCTCAGAGACAGTTACAAGAGCCCAGACGGCTCAGATACAGTTGCAGGAGTCCAGATGGCTCAAACACAACTATAGGAGCCCAGACAGCTCAACCAGACGCAGGAGCCTACTAGGCTCGGATACAACTTCAGAAGACGAGTATTCCTGAGTTTTAGCATACCTATGAACCTATAGTAGTCCAGATAAGAGGGGTGTGCATTGTTTGTACTTGTCAGGACTTATGGGGCCCAGGTAGGTTATTCTATGTTGATTATACCTTCTAGGCTTATGGGGGCCCAGTTAGGTTCTTGTTTGTACATATACTTTCTAGTTGTATTTCAGATTGTGAGGTTATTCAGGTTAAATTCCTATCCTCCTTATTGATTACTTTCAGTCTTTCTATTAGCTTTACTCAACTTCATTACTGCCTTACATATTTGGTACATATTGTACTGATGCCCATCTTTGGGACACTGCATTACTTGCCTACAGGTGTGGATAGACGTAGTCCATGACCTTCCTAGCTGCCAACTAGAGTCCATAGTTCAAGTAGCTCCTCTTCTATGGAATTGATAGTTAGAGAAGGTTTTTTCTTTTGTTGTATAGCTTTTGGGTAGGTCGAGGCCCTGTTCTGACTATTATTGCACTCCTAGAGGCTTGCAGGCTACAGTTTCTCAATTGTTAGTTGTTGTTGTCCGTGCGGAGCCTAGTGTAGCTGGTTAGTTAGTGGCCTTGTCGACCATAGTATGAGTATGATTACCTATTTTTCATTCTGCTATAACTAGATAGCATTATGGTCTTATCGGCCCGCATAGGATCCCTTTTATCGCCTTATTGTTGGGTTAGCTGTTTTGATTTACAGCTGTTGCATGGTCTTGTCGGCTCAAGGCTGTGTTTAGCCAAGATATAGCTCGTAGTTTTCTTGATTTTGAGTTGCTGGAAAGCACCAAAGGTGCCTATGCCTAGCCAGGTCAGTCCAGGTCCCAATTTGGCACTAGGTGTCAGTCATGCCTCCCAAGGTGGGGCGTGATAAACTTGGTGTCAGAGAAGGTCATATTCCAGGGAGTCTGCAATCCATGTCAAGTAGAGTCTTTTCTATGGGTGTGGTTTGCACCATATTCTATAGACAGGAGGCTACGAGGCATAATAATGTGGTTACCCTTATTTCTCCTCCAGTCGTGCTATAGAGCTGTATTGTATAGGGTAACTCCCTAAACTTACATTATTCTACTTATTTACAAAGAAATGTCTGACCCACAATAGACCACGACTGGTTGGAAGCTGGATGTAGCGGAAGGAGAGGGCACTAGTTAGGGGCCCTAGTCAGAGTCGACCCGATATGGGGCGATAGGGACACATCACCTCGATCTTCCCAGCACTCACCGCTATACCAGGCTCCCTCCAGGGAGTATTTATACCGGTACCACCCCTAGCCATCCCAGTTCCATCAGATCAGGAGATTAGGAGAGAAATTTACATATTGGTTCAGATAATGGCTGCCCCGCATCAGCCCCAGCCTATAGTACCAGCCATTGTCAAGCCTACTGAGGGGCCCGGGAATTTGAGAGTCCACGAGGTCCTTGCCTTGAGTCCTTCTCAGTTTATAGGAACAGACCATAAAGAGGACCCTTAGAACTTCATAGACCAGCTATAAAGGATATTTAGGGTCATGCATGCCTCTTCCACAGAATCAGTTGAGTTAGTAGTGTTTCAATTGCGAGAGATAGCAGTTTTGTGGTACGAGAGTTGGGAAATGTCCCGAGGTAGAGATGCACCCCCACCTACATGGCCTAGCTTCTCTGAAGCTTTCATAGACCACTATTTCCCTGAGAGATCTAGCAGGCCAGAGTAGAGTAGCTTTTACATCTGGAGCAGGGCAAAATGAGTGTCAGAGAGTATGCCTTGAGGTTTGATTCCTTGGCCAGATATGTGCCAATGTTTGTTGATACTATGCCAACCAGGGTACATCGATTTGGAAATTGTGCCAGAATATGTGGAATCTTATATCACAGTCATATTACAAGAGGATATGGATACCTCACAAATTCAGGCCTTTACTCAGAACATAGAGAAAATCAGACAGCGTCAGTACGCGATTGATAGTGCAGGTCAGAAGCAGCGTCGGAGGGCTAGACGTGCAGACTTTCAGGCAGATTTTTAGGGTGACCCTAGGCCTTGTTTTTCAGGTAGGACACCTAGGACCCCATTTCAACAACAACAGATCAGATCATCGTGGGCAGTCAGGTCCCCGTGAAAGTTCACGAGTGTTAGGCTCGTAGCAGCAGTGGGATCCAGATCAGATGAGGCCAACTATACCACATTGCAGTACCCGTAATAGGATACATCTGGGGAGATGTAGATATGGTTCCACCGCTTGCTATTCCTGTGGACAAGAGGGGCACATGATGAGAGATTGTCTAACTAGATACCAGGGTGATCAGGACTAGCAGAATAGGTCCTCAATAGGTTCACATGCTCCAGCACCTTCTACAGGGCGCAGGCCCTCCGCTCCAAGCGGTAGAGGCTGGGGTAGATCAGGGGCATCCAGTTCAGGCAGCGGTCAGGATCGCACTTATGCACTACTGGGACGACAGGAGTCAGAGTCGTCACCAGATGTTGTGATAGGTATGTTGGATGTTTGTTCTCACTCAGTTTATGATCTAATAGATCCAGGTTCCACTCTATCTTATGTTACTCCGTTAGCGGCCCAGAAGTTTGGTATAACAGCAAAATTACTCCAGCGACCCTTCTCAGTGTCTACACCCATCGATGTCTCTATTGTTGCTAAGATAATTTACTGGGATTGTACAGTAGAGATTGTTGGTCTCCAGACCCTAGCAGATTTAGTGGAGATGGAAATGATTGATTTTGATATAATTAAGGGTATAGATTGGCTATCACTATGTTACGCCAATGTAGAGTGTTGGACCAAAACTGTCCGATTTCACCTTCCAAGGGAGGTAATGCGAGAATGGAAAGGCAATGCAGCTATGCCAAAAGGTAGGTTCATATCCTATCTTTGGGCAAGAAAGTTGATAGCGAAGGGTTGTATTTACCGCATTGTTAGGGTTTGGGATATGCAAGCAGAATCCCCGACTCTTCAGTCTATCCCAGTGGTTAGCGAGTTTCTAGATGTGTTCCCAGATGAGCTTCCTGGTATTCCTCCAGAGTGTGAGATCGATTTTTCTATCAACTTGCTTCCAGGTACATAACCTATATCCATCCCTCCATATCGCATGGCTACCGCCGAGTTGAAAGAGCTAAAAGAATAGTTGAAAGACTTGTTAGATAAGGGTTTCATTTGGCCTAGTACTTCACCATGGGGTGCACCAGTCCTGTTTGTGAGGAAGAAAGATGGCTACCTACGCATGTGTATAGATTATCGGTAGTTGAATAAAGTTACCATTAAGAATAAATACCCTCTTCCAAGGATAGATGATTTGTTTGATCAGCTGCAAGGGGAGAAATATTTCTCCAAAATTGATTTAAGGTCCGGGTATCATCATGTGTGGGTTCGGGAGAAAGATATCCCGAATACAGCTTTCATGACTAGATATGGTCATTTTGAATTCTTAGTATGTCCTTCGGGTTGACGAATGCACCAACAGTGTTCATGGATCTAATGGACAGTATCTTCAGGCCATATTTAGATCTTCTTGTGATAGTATTTATTGATGATATTCTGGTATATTCCCTCTCAGAGGCCAAACACAGAAATCACTTGTGAACAGTACTTCAGATCCTCAGAGATCAATAGTTATATGAAAAATTCTCAAAATGTGAGTTTTGGCTGAATTCCTTAGCTTTCTTGGGCCATATTGTATCGAATGCAAGCATCCAGGTTGACTCTAGAAAATCGAGGCAGTTAAGACATGTCCTAGACCTACAACTCTTGGAGGTTCATAGCTTCCTGGGGTTAGTTGGGTATTACAGAAGGTTCGTGGAAGGATTTTCTACCCTATCAGCGCCATTAACTAGATTGACTCAGAAAACCAGCCAAATTCCACTAGACCGAGGCCTGTGAGCAGAGTTTCCAGGAGATGAAAAATAGGTTGACATCCACACCAGTATTGGCCTTACCAGAGGATTTAGAGGCTATGTTTTATATTGTGACGCTTCAGGCGTTGGGTTAGGGTGTGTTCTGATGCAACACGACAAGGTGATTGTTTATACTTTGAGCCAGTTAAGGAAACATGAAAAGAACTACCCTACCCATTATTTAGAATTAGTTGCAGTGGTTCATGCCTTAAAAATTATGGAGGCATTATTTATATAGCGTGCACATGGATATTTTTACTAATCATAGAAGCCTCTAGTACATTTTCACGCATAAAGAGTTGAATTTATGGTAGCGTCGTTGGTTAGAATTGCTGAAAGACTATGACGTGAACATCTTGTATCATCCAGGGAAGGCTTGTTACACCCCGTAGGTTTCTAGACCTTAGTTGGCCTATTCGCATGTTGGTTGGGAGTTTTAGAATGTCATACGTGCGAGGAAAGAGCCCGGGGAAAGGCCGAACTTGTGCCAAGTTAGATTTTCGCAAGAGGAGGCCGAACTGTGCTGTCCAGAGGGGAAACGTGGCACGGAGGCACCTCCTCCGCGATGGCCAGCATGGCACAGAGCCAAAGTGGCACAATGGCCAGCGTGCCACGTTGCTATGCAACTGGCTTCAAGTATATAAAGTCCTTCCACTTGGTTTTTAAGTCAGTTTTCATTTTATTTCCAGTAGAAACAACCGGAAAACAAAGGAGAACGAGGATTCAACATAAATATTCATCCGATTACACCATCAAACACAGTCCAAATCAAATTAACTTCGGGTACCGAAGTATAAAGCTGCAGGGAGCATTCCTACGGAGTTAGTTTCGTGAAATTTGCCCGGTGAATCATTGTCCCACCGAGTCAAAGTGATTGGAATTGATCCAAACTAGTGTTAATACACTCCCAGGCTTAAAGTGAGTATTTCTCCCTTCTAGACTTTCGAGAAATTACGAGTTTTCGACCGTTCTTCGATAAGTCAAAGAATAGTCAGTAAGTTATATATATAGCATTGTTTTTCTCTAGTATAAGAATGAAGTTAATTCTATTCCTTCATGAAAATGATTATATTTGGGGAGAATAGCTGAATATTAGCCGAGCTACGCCAGTTAATCAGAAAGCCGACAATCGAGGTATGTAAACCCAGTCTCTTTCGGCAAGTTAGTTGTCCCAGTATAGTAAAATAGTATATATTCCAGTAGAATATTTCAGAAATAGTATAGCGTACTCTGTATGAAATTTAGTAAAACACGTCAGAAATATTATATCGTGTTTAGCATGAAACCTAGTAAAACAACATAAGTCCCAACAGATTATTTCAGAAATGTTAGATCATGCTTTAGTATGAGATTCAGTACAACATTTCAGAGATTGTTATTATCAGATTTAGTATGTTTTATATGCTGTCATTGCTATCAGTTGAGACTTGATTGTATTGTTTTGGGCTAGATTACCTAGCTTCCGTGACCGCCCCAGGGTTAATAGCTGTATCGACTCATCCGCCACAGGGTGAGGATATGTCGCTCTACGGAATGGCATGTCGTCCGCTAGGGACAAAGATAGGATGCCAGTTTCCCCATATTTTGCCTTGATCGGCTTTTATACACCCCTGTTGAGCGCTTGTGCCCGGGGTGTTGATTCCAGGAGTCCTCCGAACTCAGGTATAGTTATAGTCAGGGGCCCAGCGGGCCCAAGCTGCATACCCAGGGGATCGACAGGTTGCTTATAGTTAGTAGGTGATGTGGTATGACCTGGGTAGGGGTAAATAAATTGTGATGATTGTACCTTCCAGCTTATGGGGGCCAGGTAAGGTTTATGTTGTGTTATGTTATGTCATGTTATTTTAGTTATGGTTAGACAGACAGTAGAACGCCACGTCATCAGGTACGACTCCTAATTTTTTTCAGAATAGTTAAGGTTAGTCCTGAACCAACTATTCCAATTAGTTTCAGTCTGTCTTTCATATTGTTCCAGTTACTATCAGTTTCATTATTTACTTTCAGTTATTTTCAGTTGTTTCTTTGCATACTCAGTACCAGTGGTACTAACGCCCCGTTTTGGGGTGCTTCATTACTTGCCTGCAGATACACATAGATGAGGAGCAGATCCCTCATAGTCCCAGTTAGCGATACAGATCATTCAGCTCCTTTCATCTAGAGCTTGAAAGACAGAGGTTTACTCTCTTTGTGATTGTGCAGTATGGGTAGGCCGGGGCCCTGTCCCGACCATCTTATTATTTTTAGAGGCTTGCAGATTGTATTATATTTCCTGTGGTTAGATGTATCGTCAGTGTGGAGCCATATATGTGTTTCAAATTGTATGTGATGGCCGTGTGGGGCCTTGTTCAGTTGTTAGTTGGTGACCTTGTCGGTCACAGATCAGTTTAGCGCCAGATTGCTTGCCAATTTCATTTTTCGGATATAACTAGACAACATGGTGGCCTTGTTGGCCCGCATAGGATCCCTTGTAGTTGGTTGTTACGGTTATGTTGTTTATATCCTTACAGGTGGCTATAGGCCTTGTCGGCGGAGGCTGTGTTTACGGCCGTTATATAGCCCGTCATTTTCCTGAATCTAGAGTTAGAGCCAGCGACACAGAAGTGCTTAGGCTCGGTTAGTCCGGCATTCCGGATCCCTAGTAGGGAACGGGTGCCAGTCATGCCTCCCAAGGTGGGTCGTGACAAGGCTAATATTGTATTTGTTAAACCAACTACACACACGTGCACGTGGTCGTACAAGTAGTAAGTGGCTTTATTTCAAGTCAAGTATCGATCCCACAGAGGGGCCGAACTACGGTAGTAATTAACCTAAGCGTTAGTGAGCGATATCTCTATTAATGTAGACAACTAAACAATTAATGTTTTATGAGTTAAGATTACTAAGTAATAAGAATCTAAGTCAAGATTATAATTTGAAGTCCTGAACAATAGCAATGAACAAATTGAGGTTAAGGCAAACATGCAGGGATGTAATTTCTTAATTCAATTCAACTAATCTTCTCTTCGGTTGCTAGTCGGGAATTAATTTCCTATGAATTGGATCTTCGACTCCTATCCATTAAAGAATCATGAGAACTTATTCTACATTTCTGTGATAAAGAGTCTCATGCTCTAGCCATACATAACCGATTCCAAAAATGACTAATAAGACTTTCGATATATATTTCTATGCGAACGTAAATCTTTCTCTCAATTTTTGACTGAAAAGATCATATCCTACCAATTCACATCTGTCCAATTACTTTCCTTTTCAGAATCAAAATTGGATTAATAAGGCCACATTAACATTGGTCAGAAACATTAATGTAGTAAAAACAAAAATTGATACAACAGCCATTGAAGAAAATATGAAAACTGAAATGATTAATGATTACATTCCTCTACAATTATCCTTAACCTCAGCAAGAGGTGAATTAGCCACTCATTTGTGCATCTTTAAATTAGTAGAATTCATACAAGCAGTGAAATTAAAAGAGAAAAAAGGAAGAAGAACCTTAGAATTTTCGTCCTCTCAACTACCTGCTACCCACGTTCTTGCTCAAAAAAGTCAGAATGTTTAAAATGAAACCTAAGTGTGCTATTTATACTATTGAGAATTTTTCCCGGAATAACAACGTGGCACATAGTGTATCGCGAGCACTGCCTCCCGTGCCACGGGGCTATCGCGACCCCCACTGGAACTTGTCTCCCAGGTAACTGCACCTCAGCGTGGCACAACAGCATGTATCTCAGGCCTTGCCTCCGTGCCGCGGTGCTATCGCGCACCTTCACTTGGAACTTGTGGTTCGGGTAAGCGCTTACTCGGCGTGACATGGAGTGCATCGCGAGCCTTTGCCTCCGTGCCATGGAGGTAACGCGCCCCTCCACTGGAATTTGACATGTTTAATCATCCCAGGCAGAATACCTCCCGAGATGGTAGCGTGACACGGCGCCATCGCGGAGCCCTATTTTTGCCAACTTCCCTTGTCAACTTCCACTTCTTGCTTCAGATCCATTCCGCACTTCACCAACTTGTAGATTAGCTTCAAAAATTCCTTCTACCTGCAAAACAAAACTAAATATGTTTATTTAGTATAAATTCACATTTACCTAAAGAATCACATGAGAATGTACACATAACAATAGATAAACAAGTAGAAATGAAGCATTTGAGTATCACTTTGGGCATGAAATTACGCCCAAGATCGATGCTTAAATTATGTAGGTAGATCCATGGGTAGTATTGTTATGTCTAAGGCCAGAACAGTAGAAATGGCCCGGAAGCTTCACCGATTAGCTAGTCTAGCAGTCCGGGTAGTAAATTTAGAGGATAATGGGGTTGTAATTCAAAATACAATAGTTCATCCCTGGTTATAGAATTAAAAGAGTAGCGTTATGAGAATCTTAATCCAAGTAACACTCAAAACAAGGTTCAGCAAGTGAACTATCAGCCTTCGAGTTAACGGAAGACAGGGTTTTGAGATTCAGAGGTTGATTCTGTGTTCTAAAGGTTTTGCTAGAAGATCATGGCAGCGGTACATTATTCTCGTTACTCTCTTCATCCAAGTTCGATGAAGATGTACCATGACAGAAAGGAGATATCTTGGTGTCCTAGAATGAAGAAAGGTGTAGCTGAATTCGTAGCACGGTTTCCTAATTGTAAGCAGGTAAAAGCTGGTATCAGAAACCTGGCGGACTAACTTAGGAGATAGATGTACCTATGTGTAAATAGGAGGGAAGTCAATATGGACTGTATTAGGATTACCCCGTACGGACGCAAATTTGACTCTATTTGGGTTATTGTCAATAGGTTGACAAAATCAGCTCACTTCCACCAATCCGGACTACATTCTCAACTAAAGATTACGCCGAGTTATATATTAAAGAGATAGTCCGACTGCATGGTGTCCCAGCATCTATTATTTCTGACAAAGGGGCTAGTTTACAGCTAGATTTGGGAAACCATTTCAGAAAGATTTGGGACACAGGTTAAGTTGAGTACAACTTTCCATCCCCAAATAGACGGTTAGGCAGAGCACACCATTCAGACACTCGAGGACATGTTGCGTGTGCGTGTGCTAGATTTTGGGGGAAGTTAGTGAACATATACCCCTTATTGAATTTTCATACAATACTTGATTATCATTTTGCTATTCGGATGGCACCTTATGAGGTTCTATACGAGACGAAAATGCGGGTCCCCCATAGGCTGGTTTGAAGTAGGTGAGGCGGGTTGATCGTACCTGATATGATCCACCCAGTCGAAGAAAAGTGAAACTTATCATAGAACGGTTGCTAACAGACCAGAGTCGTCAGAAGTCTTATTCGATGTGCGGCATAGAGACTTGGAATTCAATGTTGATTATTGGGTATTTTCTCAAAGTTTTGCGATGAAGGGCATGATGAGAATTTGACAAGGGCAGGCTTAACCCTAGATTCATTGGCCCGTAATGGATCTCCAAAGAATAGGTCGAGTGACATATGAGTTAAGTACACTTGAGATCTAGAATTGGATTCACAGTCTTTTATGTTTCTTGCTAGAATCCATAGGGGACCCATCTCGAGTTGTGCCAGTTGAGAACGTTCAAGTTACTGAAGAGTTATCACAAAGAGACTCCAGTTGCTATACTAGATCGACAGGTCCAGAGATTGAGAACTAAAGATGTAGCCTCTATTAAAGTCTTATGGAGGAATAGAAATGTAGAATAAATGACTTGGGAAGGCGAGGATGATATAGGGCTAGATATCCTTACTTATTCCAGAATTGATCAGTTATATAGTAGAGGTGAGATTATTTGTTCAGATGCTATTCTATTGGCTTATATTACTAGTACTACCCAGTTATTCATTTTGTGTTATGGAGTAATTGTTCAAAACATCTGTAGAGATGCCCTATGTTGGACTTTTTTTGTGTTTAGGTTGAGATAGTCCATATTCGGAAGGGGACTCTGTCCAATTTTCTGGCAATAGTTAAAGGAATTGAGTCTTTAAGTCTAAAGACTACATTCAAGGACAAATGTTCCTAAGGGGGATGATGCTACACCCACAAATTTCTATAAAATAGGCAGATTTGTGCTCATTATATTGAATTTTGAATATAACACCTTTGAGGAGAACGCTCGGGGGATGAACACACGAGCGCGTCGTCGAACGGACAGGAGGCCAGGTGCGCTGGGCACCGTGCTGCACAGCCTCCCCCTGCTTATGGGCTGGCATCGCGCCCCTATTTTGTGCGTGGGGGCGCATGGCACACCCAACACTTAGGCCCCTACGTGTATAAGTCCCTCTTGGTCACATTGTTTCATTATACAAAATTTCCCTCGGCCCAAAATAGAGAACAAGAACGAATTTCATTCGATTTTCATCGAATTATGACATCAAACTCCATCCAGGCTGCAAATTCATCTTGGGTATCGAGTTCTAGGGCTGTGAGGATCATCTCGTGGAGTTATTTCTTGAAAATTCGCTCGGTGCATCGAAACCCCGCCAGTAAAGGTTGCCAAAACTACTTTAAAAATGAGTCCTACCTTTGACTATAGGCAATAGTAAATAGCATTTCTACCTTCTAAATTCTCGAGAATTGGAAAGTTTTCGGCTGAATTAATGAAAGCTAAGTTATAGTCAATTCTATTGAAAGATATTGGTATTTGCCGATTATTAGTATTGAAAATAACTCATTTTCTCAGTGTGAGGGCTGCAAATTGGTGGAATTACTGACTTCCGGTTGGAATTGCTCGAGTACATAGAAATCATTGATTAAGGTATGTTAAGGGTCATTCCTCTCATCAAGTTACTCATGTTGTTTAGGCGATACGAGTCAATACCTTGTAGCCAGCCTATCTCTATCGGTGTTGTGGTTAGGCTTGTCGTGGGAGCAGAGACTAGGGCATAGTATAGTATTCCTCGGTGGAAGGTTTAAATCTAGTTTCAGATGTCGCCAGAGGTGATGTGGGATCTTCTAGTTCAGTTGTTTACCGATTAGGAGGATTAGTAGGCATCTTATTACCTCGAGGCCAAGAGGCCTAAGGGTGGCTGATAGCCTTTATTACTAAACTAAGCAGCACAAGGCATAGTTATAGTTGATAACACAACATATTATTCAGCTCAGAGAAGTTACAGGAGCCTAGACAGCTCACGACACGTTCTGTGAGCCCAGGCAGCTCAACTCGGTTATAGGAGCCCGATGGCTTAGCTATCGTTATAGGAGCGAGATGGCTCAAATATAGTTACAAGAGCCAAGACAGCTCAGAATGATTATAGAGCCCAGACGGATCAAATACAGTTACAGGAGCCCAAATGGCTCGGAACCTTGCAGCTATAGGAGCCAGACGACTCAGCCACATTTCAAGGAAGCCTACCAAGTTCGGATACAACTTTAGAGGATGAGTATTCCTGAGTTATAACATGCCTATAAACCTATAATAGTCCAGATAAGAGGGGTGTGCATTGTTTGTACTTGTCGGGAGCTAATGGGGGCCCATGTAGGTTATTCTATGTTAGTGTACCTTACAGGCTTATGAGGCAGTTAGGTTCTTGTTTGTATATATACTTGCTAGTTGTATTTCAGGTGTAAGGTTATTCAGGTCAAATTCCTATCCTCCTTATTGATTACTTTCATTTCTTCTATTAACTTTATTCAGCTTTCATTACTGCCTTACATCGGTACATATTATGCGATGCCCATCTTTGGGGTGCACGTACTTGCCTACAGTGCGGATAGACGTGGTCTAGGACCTTCCTAACATCTAGACAGAGTCCACAGTTCAGTCAACCTTCTCTTCTATGGGTTGATAGATAGAGAGGTTTGTTCTTTTGTTGTATAGCTTTTGGGTAGGTCGGGGCCACAATCAGATGTTATTCCACTCCCTAGAGGCTTGTAGGCCTGATTTTCGATTGTTAGTTGTTGTTGGCCGTGTGGGGCCTATGTATATTATGTTTTTTGTGGTGGCCGTGTGGGGCCTATTATAGTTGGTTAGTTAGCGTCCTTGTTATGCCGTATGAGTATGATTACCTATTTTCATTCTTCTATAATTAGACGACATGGTGGTGTTGTCGACTCGTATATGATCCTTTTTATTGCCCTTTTGTTGAGTTAGCTATTTTCCTTTATAGGTTTGTGTGGCCTTGTCGGCTTGATACTGTGTTTATAGCCAAGATATAGTTCGTTGTTTTCTTTATTTTGAGTTGTTGGAAAGCACCAGAGGTGCCTATGCCTCCTTCGGGTCAGTCAAGGGTCCAAGTTTGACACTAGGGGCCGGCCATGCCTTCCAAGGTGGGTGTGACATCGACTTCTCCTCCATTATCCTCTCATCTCACCCCATTAACTATCACTTGAAGATACCATATTTGGGCAAGAATTACAGGGTTCTCATCTTACTGATTCTCACTTTAACATGTATGTGACTCCCTAGCTTGGATATGTTTAAATTGATAAAATGCATTTGAATTCAAGAATGCTAGAATGGATATTGAATGTGCTCATGCCCCCATCTCCCATTCTCTGCTTTTTCCTTGTGTGAATATTTTTCATATTGTGGGTGTAGAATTGGTGATTCATTTAATGTTATGTGGGTGTATTCTATAGTAAGTGTGCTTCATGAATTGTATGCTTGAGATTCTAATTAGGGGTGAAGTCCGAGTAGCCCCATGCGCTCCAAAGGCATGATTTTCCTAATGATAGATAAGGTGACGTCTTTCTTAAGGGCAAATCGTCAAATGTTATTTTGGTTGGGATGATTGTGTAAATAATAGTGATGAGAAGTGAATGAGTGAATTGTGATTTTTAAGGGATTTTTGTTAGTTGGATGATGGTGTTCCTTTGGTCAATCGGTGGTCATGCCGTGAGACACGGCTGGAATGCGGTATAGGTTCAAGGCGACAAGCCACCATAGACCGTGTTCCTACAGCGTTTGCAGGTCGAGACTGGTGCTTCACCGGTGTGGCGCCGGTAAACACATATGCCCATTTTTTTCCAAATCTTTGGCAGCTCACCGGCACTTTGCGGATAGATCATTTGTGTCTCGCGAGTGTTCCGTCGGTGTTACCTGCACTAGCAATTTGCCTCTTCAATCTAGCTATCATCCGGTCCTTTGAATTTCATTCTTTAATTATGTTTACTTGTTTCCTTCTTTTCAAATCTTTGTATGGCACTAACATTGTCTTGCAACATCGTGTCCATCCCCATACGGCAGCACAAGAAAAGCCCGGCGGCCAATACCGCCCCTCATATGAATTAGATCTTTGAGGAAGCCAGCGAATTTTGCAACTTCGCTTTGGGTTGGACTGGATGGAGGCTTACTATTTATCCTTCAAAGGCAGGTACATTGCATGACTCAATTTGAGGGCATCTTTCAAGGATGACTTCTGGACATTTACATGTCAAGACTCGAACATAGGCGGATGAGACACGGGATAAAGCCTCAAGAGGCTCCAAGTCGACCCATGGCATGAACATGATAACTAATCCATCAACATAAATAAATGTGTAGAGTACAACATTTGAAAAGTGGAAGTCACGAAAATCAATAACATCGAATAATGGAAAACATATCTTGATCCAGAAGGCGAATACATGCTATGCGATAATAAGCCTCTATAACCTAACGAGTTGATTAGAAAAAGACCCCAGCTAACTCACTACTAAAATGAAACTGAAAATACTGATACGAGATGATAAAAGGTCCTCAAAGGATGAGGACTTACCAACGAGGCTGAGTATGCTGAACTCAAGAATCGGCTAGCGCGGCAAGACTACACTGAACGTCTGAGCCTGTATTATAAAACTATACAACATAGAAACCTGCAGTCATTACTTAGAAGGTACTAGTATACAAAGTGAAGTAAAACTACCAAGTAATGTAAAGGCGAAATCATGCATATCATAAAACATTTCAAGATAGGATTCTTAGAGTAAGGCTTTTGCATGCTATTATGCGAAAACATGATTTAACATGGTAGTATCATAATTGATTCGAATAACCCAAAGCTGAAACTGATATTCATAAGTAAGCTGAACGACTGGGTCAAACCTATTGAAAACATAAGATCATAACTGATGAACATGCATAACTAAAAATCATAAGGAGCAGTGGAGACCGTCATATAGCAGAGCATTACCACGATAGAGCTTACATGATCCAAACTATTACACTTAAGTGAGTAAGAGCCGTCCAAATCATGGTAGGGCTAAGGGCACTACCATGATATTGATATCAAAATAAAGGCCCCTCGGGGTAGGGAATGCTCATAAGGGAGGTCCCAAATAATACGAACATACCTACGTCGGCATGTAGTTTTGAGGCACAGGGTTGTCTGAATCCTTAGCCTACTTGGTGCTAGATACTACTCCAAAAACATGCATATTCTCTCTATCATTTTCACAGGTGAACCATCATCTTGCGACAAAGCTAAATAGTAACATAATATATATATATAATCTAAAAACATAATATGAGGAGCCTTGGCTCAAATCATACCACAAGCTAAAAAGCGGGAGTCTAGACTCAAAATCATGTGGTAAACTAATTACATGAAGTGAAGTAAATCATGAAACATACTTGATCATATGGGATTATAAACTTACATGCTTTGAGATAGTCAAAATCATGGATATAAACATAGGTAATTCAAATAATTGCTTTCATCATAAAGCATCTCATCATACTTGAAAACATAGATCATAATCTCAACTCTTCATGAACTTTCATAATTGGGCATTATAATTGTAAGACATTGAAATCATGGTTTGTAATTGAAAACATTATAAAAACATGCCCATGAATCTTAAACACATTAGAAACCTGAATAGATGTTACCCAGCATTGATACTTAGAAATTTCTAGAATTGGGTTAAAACCCCATAGACTCATCAGCAGATTACATGAATTTGAGAAAGGAAGTTTGGGCACAGTAGGGTGAAAACCTCCCATACATAACCCTACATGCACAGGTTACTTTGAATTTCACAACCTCTCTTGAATCCAAGTGAATTGAGGAAGAACCACAAAGAATCCTCTAGTTTGATCTTCAATGGACTCCCTGATCTTGCATGCATGGAATGGGAAGGTTTAGAATAGGTTAGAGCCCCTAAAACCCTTCTAATTGACTTTTAAATGGCGTAGTTTAGGGTTTGGGAGCAGAATAATGAATACACCCTTATTTAAATGCAGGGAAAATAGCACACTGCCAGTCACCACGAAGGGACACCACGACTCAGTGGTGACCAGTCATAAAGTACACTGCCCCAAATTTAAATGTCCATCCTGCACACATTGTTGTGACCAACTCCATGAGTTGTGGAGTCACTTCATGACTCGTGTTGCCCTCTCGTGCTATCTCTGGAAAAATAAACCTTGAATCACTTGACCCTCTTAACCACGGCTAGCATAACAAATCGTTGTACACCATGAAGCTCGTTACTCCCTTCGTGGTCACCCCCAAACACCAATCACTTTGCCAACTCCCCCTTCACTTAACACTCGTGAAGTCTCCTCACGAGTCACTAGACGACTCATCACAGCCAGTGACCTTGTGTAGAAAATCTTTATTTCTCCGTTTGAATCCTCAGGTCTGATCTTTCAGGATTTAGGGTATTACAATATCTCCCCCTTGGGAACATTCATCCCTCGAATGTGAATGAACATCTTGTGGGGAATAGAGCGCATCCCCGAATACTAAACATCTTAAGCTAAAAACTAACGGAGTGACTGACTCCAGACTGGAATACATGACTGAACTGAATTAATGAATGACAAATACATGCATTGACATGAAAGAAACTAGAAAACATGAACTGAACATGAAACTGAATGAAGTACAAAAGGAAGGCTGATATAAAGATGGAAGCGGACCGGAAGGGAATAGATGCGGGTATTTGTATCATATCTTTTCAGCTTCCCGCTGGCTCCTCCAACATGCTGATTTCTCCAAAAAACCTTTACTGACACTAATTCCTTATTTCCTTGCTTCTTAACCTTACAATCAAGTATTTTAATTGGAACCTCTTAAATAGCTAAGGCTATCCTTCACTATTCTCCCCCTTTGGAACAACCAAAGTCGGATCACGATACACTTCTTCAAGAGCGATACATAGAAAACTGAGATAAGCACTGAAGCAATTATGAGGGCAACTCCAACTCATAGGCCACCTTGCCAAAGCGCCTCAAGATCCTATAAGGACCTACATATCGGGAACTGAGTTTCCCCTTCTTTATGAACCTCATCACCCCCTTCTGGGAGACACCTTTAAAAAAACTCCAATCTATCAACTTCGAACTCAAGCTCTCTCCTCCTCACATCCGCATAGGAGTTTTGGCGACTCTGAGCTGTTCTCAACCTTTCCATATAAGCTGAACTTTCTCCATAGCCTCATTGACTGAATATGGTCCTATCAACATAGCTTCATCGACTTGAACCAACCAATAGGTGATCTACATCTCTACCACCCGCCAAGAGCTTCAAATGGAGCCATCTGAATTATGGAATGATAATTGTTATTATATGAAATTAGGTAAGTAAATAGAATTATCAACATAGCGAAATCAATCACACACGCTCTCAACATATCCTCAAATTTGAATGATTTTGTGTCGACTTGACCGTCTATTTGCAGGTGGAAAGTTGTGCTAAGCTTGACCTGGTACCAAGTCCCTTCTAGAAACGATCTCCAAAACTGGGAGTGGCGAGTACCTTTGTCGATATGATGGACAAGGGCACTCCATCTGTCGAACTAGCTCCCAAATATACAACTTAGCATAATCCTACGCTGAATAAGTAGTTTTGACTGGTAAAAAATGAGCTTCTTTGGTCAGCCTGCCTACAACCACTTAAATAGAATCATATTATCGACGAGTACAAGGCAACCCTATAATGAAGTCCATATTGATTTTCTCCCACTTCCAAGTAGGGATACTAATGTCTTGAAGCACACCTCGGGTCTTTGATGCTCAACCTTTACCTATGTGAATTCCGTAAGCCCTTACACCACAAACTTTTTCTTTATCCTTCTTCATGCCATTTCCATCAGTAAACTTCTCAGGTAAAGGTATATCTTGGTGGAACTTTGGATGTATAGAATATACGGAACCATGAGCCTCATGCAACATCTTCTCTCTCTCAAGTCATCAACACAGGGTACATACAAACAACCACGATATCCAAAGTACACCATCTCCCCCTTGGGAGAAAACCTCCACCTTCGATTCGGGCAGCTTCCTTTGAATTTACCAAAATAGGATCCTTGCCTTGTCTAGCCTTGACTTGGAGTCACTGAGGAAGATTTTGATCTATTCTGAATAATGATTCCACCATCCGCTGAGTCAACAAGAGACCGAACTTCTAATCGTATAGGGTCAATGCATATCCTTCTAACTCCTTCTCTATCCTCACATATAGGACACACTCTCCATGGAAACTAAAAGTATCTTCCACTACATTAGCCTTGTTCGGATGATATAGGACACTCATATCGTAATTCCTAAGCCCAACCACCTTCTTTGATGTAGATTTAGATCCTTCTAGGTAAACATGTGCGCCCAGGCTTTTGTGGACCGTAAAAACATCCATATGGACCCCGTACAGATAATGTCTCCAAATCTTCAAGGCAAACACTACCGCCACTAACTAGGGTCGTGAGTCGGATAGTTTTCTCGAGGACTTTCAGGCGCAGAATCGCCCAGACTATAACCTTACCGTGCATTAATACAAAACCAAGGAGTGATCCCTTGAGGTTTCATAATATACCACAAATCCATCGGTACCCTCGGTAGAGTCAACACTGGTGTTGAGGGTAAGTCGAGTCTTCAACTCTTGAGTTCTCACAAGCCTCCAACCATTGAAACTTTACTTTCTTCTGGGTCAACTTAGTCAACGTCATTTGCGATGGATGCAAATCCTTCTACAAACCTCTAATAGTAATCATCTAGGCCCAAGAAACTCTTGGTATCCGAAGGACTCGCTGGTCTAGGCCAATTCTTCACAGCTTCTATCTTTTGAGAGTCCATCTGTACACCCTCACTTGACACCACATGACCCAAAATGCTACCGAGTTTAACCAAAACTCGCACTTAATGAACTTGGCATACAATTAGCGATCCTTAAGAGTCTATAGTACCACCCTCGTGAGCAGCATGATCCTATTTGCTCTGAGAGTATATGAATATCATCTATGAACATAATCATAGGCATAATCTAAATACGCTTGAACGCAGTTCATCAAATCCATAAAACTGCAGAGCATTCATTAGTCAAACGACATAACTACAAACTCGTAATGACCATAACGAGTCTGAAGGCTATCTCGGGATGTCACTCTCTCTAGCCCAGACTTGATATCCGAATCTGAGGTCTATCTTTGAAAAATACTCGGCACCCTAAATTTGGTCAAACAAGTCATCAGTGCAGGGATAGGATACCTTTCTTGATGGTGACCTTGTTCAATTGTCGATAATCAATGCACATCCGATGGGAACCATCCTTCTTACGGAAAGAGTACTGGTGCACCCCATGAGGATTTGCTAGGTCTGATAAACCTTTGTCTAAGATCCTTCAACTGCTCCTTCAACTCCTTTAGCTCAGCTAAGAATCCATTCTTAAGGAGGAATAGAGTATAGTCCGAGTAGACGTAATGCCTTGCCTTCCATTTGTGCTAGTGTGGGGTCAAGAAGTGCCCATCACCCCTGAGGTAATCAATTCCATCTATTTAGCTGACCCAGTCCGGCCATGTTAGAGTTCAAAGGAAGGTGGAAGATAAAGAGAACTAGATTAGTGGGTAGCTGAAATAATTGCTCCAGATTAGCCACGGTGGTACGCTACCAAAGGAATAATTCACCGCCATGATCGAAGTTTGAAGCACCGCATGGATGGGCTTGCTTCTCGGATTATCCCTTCCAAGAATACAACACACGTCCCCATTGAGGTCACAATACTTGTGGCTTGTATCGCTGGATCGGACATACATCGTGGGGGAAATCATTGCGGGAACAATTCTAAAGGAAAGCCAAGTGAAAGGTAAACTTACTTTGCCTTATCCTAGCCTCATGAGTATGTTATGCCTGTGGGCTTCATGCCATATATTCTGACCACTGGACAAAACTGTGAGGGCCGATGGAGTAATTACACTAGCCACTAAAACTGATAAGGATGCTCTTGCTTCAAAGCGACCCAAAGTGACGAGTGGACCGGAACTAGCCCCCCATCTTCTATGTTCTCCAACAAAACCCAAGGGTCTTCTCAACTATCCAGAATCAACTCTTCTCCACCAACAGATCTGGTAGATTTAGCACAAATGGCCTGGGATTATAATGACCAAATATTGAAAAATTGGCCAAAAGAAATACCTCATGATCCGGCCAAGCCATCAAAGGCAGTACAGCCAATAGTGGAAAAGTTGGGATGCCTGCCGTCTTACAAGGTTGAGGTTTTTGAAAATGAAGTAACTACCATAAGGGGTGAGATTGGAGAGGCACACAGAACTTCTGTCATTAAGCAGATTGGTCTGAATGAACCAACAACGCTGACCAGCCTGGATCACGGGGGCCCACTAGATTATTGGTACGTGGGGTATGAGAGTCCTTCGAAAATTGTGTACGATGAAGAGATATACCACAGTCTCCACCACCCCATAGAATACGCGTCCAGCACCGTGTCACGCATGCATCGCGCTGCACAGGCAGCGTGTCACGCAGGCCATCGCGGCAACCCTCAGCCTCTTGGCATCCTAAGGAGCGATTTCCGGTGTGCATCAGCGTTACCTCCGTGTCACGGAGCGGTGCTCCATACACTGTGACACGGGCCATTCCCATGACAGGCATAATTTTTTTAAAATTCTCATTTTACTATAAATAGGTCCCTTAGCTCCTAAAATCATTTTGTCACGATTTTATTCTAAAAAACCACCTAGGAGTGAAGGGAGGAGTGGGAGAACTCACCTAGGGTTCATCAATTTCATCTTCTCTTCTACCAATTCTTGTAAGTATGTTACTTTAACAATGTTTTATTTTTTTTAGTTTTTTTATATTTTTTATATTGTTTGTTTTTTGTTTTTGGGGTTTTTTTTTTTTTATGAATTTGTGTTGGAATTAAGTTATTGATTGTTGTTTTGTCTTGCATTCTTAATTATGGTTTTTTATGATTGATCACCATGAAAACACACACGTTAAACTTAGGCAAATTACTTGAAAGCAAACCTATGGAAGAACATGAGAATGTAGGAAGCAAGTTCTTGTCTTTTGATAAGATTTCATGGTTAGGATAGAAATATACCTAATACCTTGTTTAGTTGATAAAATGGGAAGATAAAAAGACACCGACTTAGATTTTTCACTCCACCACTCGAAGAAGTAGTTGTGAAGCTACGTTTGGTTAAATGGTTAGAGGTACGGAAGGACTAATCAATGGAATAACCCCATATACATCCACATAGTTAATTGCCCACGAACTAAAAATTGGCATCCTCGCTCACAATGTAGTAGTGAGGCTAGTTTTTTTTATTGATTAGAGTACGGAATACCATGAACATGTAATTCCTAATTATGTGAGACGACATTGATAGTTTCATACTTAAACCATTGCAAATCGTAGTAGCTTTTATGATTTATCCGGCTTTAACTCTATGTTGCTCCTTGAATGAATTCAGAGTATTTCGTTGACCATATTTAGACTTAACTAAATTTCTCGAAAACTTCTATAATCAACACTTGTGGTATTTAATATCACACTTGAACTCAATAGTTAGTTGAATTGGTCCAGTCCCTGTGGGTTCGACATCTGGCTCTTAAAAGAGCCACTATATTACTTATGTCGACCCGTAAACTTGCGGAGAGCGGAGCAGCTATAGTATTATATGGAGTACTGTATTGGATCTTTTGCATTGTTTCGGGATTTTGAGATAGTCCATATTACGGGAAACTACGCCGAAATTTTTCCATAAAAGGTAGAGCAAGAAGTTAAAATTTCTGTAAATAGAGATTAACATTCGATGATGAATGTTCTTAAGGAAGGATGTTACCCGAAGTTCTATACACTTAGTTAGCCTATTCTCATGTTTGTTAAGAGTTTTAGAATGCCATATTTGCGAGAAAAGGGCTTGGGGAGAGACCGGACAAGCGCCAGCTCGAAGCGTCGCAAGGCAAATGCGCTTATAAATCGCATTCGACAATGCGATAAAAGAGCCCCCAAGTATATACAAGACTCCCGCCGTTTTAAATCATTTTCCCTTCATATAATTTCCGAGTAAATGAACGAGAAACGGTAATTAAATTTCCTTAGTTTACCTTTGTCAAGCACGAGTCAAACTCGAATTAATTTCGGGTAGCGAAGTATAAAACTGCAGGGCATTATGCGAAGTTAGTTTTCGCAAAATTCAGTAGGCTTGAATTATCGTCACGCCGAGATAAGGTAAGTGAAATTGCTCCAACTTAGTGTTAATATACTCCCTGCATTAAGTGAGTATTTCTCCCTTCTAGACCAGAAATAGCGAGTTTTTCGGTCGTTCTTCGATAAGTCGAAGAATAGGCAGTAGGTATAGCCATGATATGGTTCCTTTCCAAAAAAATAGTAAAATTAATTCTATTCTTTCATGAATATGAATACGGTTAGGAGAAATAGCTGAATACTAGCCGGGCTACGCCGGTTAATCGGAGAGTCGGCGGTCAAGGGTATGTAAAGCCGGTTTCTTTAAACAAACTATTAGTTCTAGTATAGAAAAATAGTACGAATTTCAGTAGAATATTTCAGAAGTCGTATATCATGTTCAATATGAAATTTAGTAAGCATGTTAGAAATATAATCAGTGTTCGGCATGAAATTCACTAAAACAGTATAAGTCAATGAGAATATTCAGAAATATAATGTCACGCCCCGTCTTGGGGGTATGGCGCTTTGGTGCCCTAGACGGACCTGGACTACTAACTAGTGGGCCGAGGCACATCTGGTGCCTAGCTAGCTCTATCTCAGGATCCCACAGGAAACAAGGGCTATATAGCATTTTGTAAACACAGCCTCTCAGGCCATCTAGGCCTATAGCAGCGTAATACCTATAACTGTGACTAACGAACATCACACAGAAACTTAACAAGTAAACAATGAAAAGCTATTGACCGGCAAGGTCACCACTACTATCAAACTATGGCCTCACACGGCCAATCATAAAAACAAAGATACTAAACAACTATACACAACTGCACGGCCTCACCACGACCCGGCTCATGGCCCGACCATGAAATGACATACAATCTGCAAGCCTCTATGAGTAGTAGAAATGATCGGAGACGGGAGCCCGACCTACCCGTACGGTACAACAAAGAAAAGAGCTACACCTCAGGGAATCAGACTCCGGATAAGGGCGACAACTCAACAGGCGCGGAATCACGAGAGGATCGCCTCTCGTCTACAGTACACTGCGGCCAAGTAATGCGGCGCCCCATTGGGCGTCGTGCAGCTGATGCGAGTATGCAAAAACAACTGAAATAACATAACTGAAAACAACTGAAATTAAATAATATCTAGCAAGCGCTATGGCGGAGATAGCGAATCTGAAGAGCGCGGTAAGAACTGGATCATGCTTTTGTGCGATAAGAGGCGGAGCGTACTGTCTGCTCTGACCTTTCTTTGTCCTAGTAGCTAGTATATAACACATATAGATGAATATGCAAATGCCCAAACAAGAGCCTATACCAACCCCCATAAGCCGGATGGCACCAAGCAACGAACAATCTATACCCCTACGAGGTCAAAACCTGCCAAAAAAATAAGTCCTCACTCATCTTTGCTCACCCAGACTCCTCACAGAAGCCCCCAGGTCTCAGGCTCGGGCCGCGGCCTGCGATATAAATAGTGTATGCAGGTCCGAGAAGGACTACTGTGTAAACATTAACAGATAGAATTGTTTCCCCCCTCGAAGGGCTATCTGAAACAGGCTACACCTGTGTCTGAGACAGTAACAGATAAGTGCAGTTTCCCTCTCGAGGGCTATCTAAAGCTAGGGCTATTTTAAATAAATGTATGCTGAGACGGTAACAGATAGAATTCTGGTTCTGAGACTCTCCTCGGGGGCTATCGAAATCGGGCTGCTCATTGTCTTTGATCAGATTGCTATGGGGGAAAGCTTCATCCCATCTTCGTCAAGGCCCAGGGAAGGCATGCCACTCACTTGGGTAGCGAGAAAACCCACCACATCGGTGGGAGACGATTACCAACCCGAGGCGGCGAGGACGCCCAGCCAGGGCCCTCACGCCACAACAAGTCTCAACAAACAAATAGCACATATAAATATAGCATGTATAACTGAAAGACTATCGAAATCTGATTTCTTATTCTGTCTCTTTAAGTACTAAAAGCGATTCTTTCACTTGAATATGCGGTTCTATAATCTTTCTTCTGCTTTGTTGGCTAATACGTAGCAAGATACTATACGTACGAATGGCTAGTACGCGCCATATCTCCCTTGTCTATCTAGTTTTACTTTACTAGCTTATATAGAAAAGTCTGTTTCTTTTTATTCTATAACATGCTTGCTAATCTTACAATAAGCTATTCTTACAGATAGGAATGCTAACTCGCCCTTTGGCGCATGCTTTTCTATCTTTGGGACTGAAATACGATACGACAACGCAAACCAAGTCTACTAGACTGACTCAATTCTCAACATTCAACTCCGAGAGTTTCAAATACGGAGTTTACTATGATTCACAAGCTCAGACTTACTAACTTTGCCGAAACAACTTCACATACCTTAACCTCGAGTTATCAGAGCGGTCGGACGAGGCTCGGTCAGTACTCCAGCTATTTCTCCTAGCTGCATTCATATAGCGTTGATTAGAGCTAAATACAACATTACGAAGAACGATGTCAATTTCGATATAATTGTAGCTTAAACTTAGGCTTATCGAAAAGACGGTCGAAAACTTGCTATTTCTCGGAAGTCCGGAAGGAGAGTATTCACTTCCACGACTAAGAACATAGACACTAATTTGGAGCAATTCTATTTACCTTGGATCAGAGTGGCTCAAATTAGATTAGGTACGACCGTATTTTGTGAAACAAAATCCGTAGGAATAACTCGTTGCTAAATACCTGTTGATGGCGAGGTTAATTTGAGATTACACTTCGTTTGGCAGTAATCAAGCGATTATATATTACTCTCCTTCGTCTCTCCCACTGTTTCTCACGTTTTCTGAAGCCATTTTTTACTTGAAACTAACATCACAAACCCGAAGTGGGGCTATATGCCCAGGCCTGGACAGGCCCAACGTGTCACGGAGCCAGCACGGTGGCCGCCTCCGTGACACGGCACCATCACGGAGGGCTCACGCCTCGGCGCCTCCGCGGTGGTTCGACAGGATTTTTGTCGATCTTTTCGGGCCCTTTTCTATACGTATGACTTTCAAATATGCTTAACTAACGTGCGGTAGGCCATCTAGTACCGGGAGTCACTACGAGGTGTAACATTCTCCCCCATTTAAGAACATTCATCCTCGAAGATGAAAATGCTATCCTAGAGGACTTTCGACTCATCTCAACTTATCACTTAAGAAAATTCGGCGAGTTTCCCACTGTAATATGGACTAATCCAAAACCTGAAACACAGAAAAGTCCAACACCAGGCACTTTCCGCACAATACTAAAGGACTCTTCAGACAGTCAAACATCAATCTCTCTCATTTCATATAGATCCAACTACAAGATACTTCATGCTGACTTGTAATACGGATATGCACAATGGCGACAGGCTGGAACAAGTGAGGATATCTAGCTTTCATATCTTCCTCAGCCTCCCGTCATTTTCTCTCGGTTTCTGTTACTCCATAATACTTTGACAAGGCGCAATATCTTTAGTTCTGTCCTAGCGGTTGTGCAATCTGAGATGATTCTTTTCGGAACCTCTTAAGTAAACCAACTCTTGTAACTTTTGGATATCCTAGGCGGGACTGCTCTTGACGGATCCCTAGCATTTCCTGAGCATGGATACATGAAAGACTGGATGAACAGATTCCAATTCTGACAGCAAGTTCAACTCATGCGCCACTTGTACTAGCCTGAATGCGTATGGCCCGACAAACCTTGAGGTGACTTACCTTTCTTGCCGAATCTCATCACCCCTTTCATCGGAGACACTTTCGAGAGAAATACCGATCATTCACATCGAACTCCCAGGTCTCTGTGCCGTATATGCGTATGATTTCGCGACTACGTGCGATCCAATAGGCGTTCTCGATAAGTTTTGCTTTCTCCTACGGCGGCGAACAATGTCTGGCCCAATTAACGCTTTTTCTCCTATTTCAAACCCGGCCGACCGGCGATCTGCATTTTGCCCGTATAAAGCCTCGAAAGGCGCCATCGAATGGCCAGTGATAGGCTGTTATTATAAGCAAACTCGATTAAAGGCAGGTCTCATCCCAGCTACCACGAAAATCTAACACACTGCCTTTCATAACATATCTTCGAGGTATGCAGATGAATGGGCCCAGCCTGTCCATCAGTCTGAGGGTGGAATGCGGTGCTCAAATTAATCTGCTGTACTTGAGACCTCTACGAAATGACTGCGAGAATCTAGGCATGGCTTTGTGCTCCTCATGCAGGAAAATAATGAGATGCGGCACTCAGTGCAATCGACTATCTCTCGGATATACAACTCGGCATAATCTTCGGTAAGAAGGTAGTTCTCCTTTGGCCCAGGGAAATGAAATTTGATTTGGTCAATCATCAGCTATCACCCATATAGAGTCATGTACGTATGCAGATGCCGGGTAATCCCTGTCACAAAATTCACTTGTTATTGCTTCCCACTTCAGCAGACACTGACTATATCTGAGTCAAATCGCCTGGTTTCTGATGTTCTGCTTTCACCCTGTTTGGCTAGTTAGGACTTTGGGCTACAAATTCAGCAATTTCTCTTTTCATACCCTTCCCACCGGTAGTTCTCTTTGATATCATGATACATCTTTGTTGCGTAGGGGTGGAGAGAATAGCGAGCTGTCATGCCTCGTTCATAATCTGCTGGCGAAGGCCTGAAAAACGGTCTGTACAATGAAGCACTCCGTCCTACGTTACTGGAAATCCAGCGCTTTCCCAGTGGAGATATAATCTTTAAGCTGAACTAGGTCGGGATCCTCCTTGTGCCGTTCCTTTACTTCCCAACTAAGGATGACACTGACGGTGTTACCGGAACTACCGCTCTGCTGTCCTCTGTTTCTGCTACACGAACGGCTAAACTGGCAAGCATTAGATCTCCACGACCAATCCACAACTTTGCTCAGTACAAATACGCCAAACTCCCATGGACTTTTCAGTGAGCATCGCACAATATTGGCTCTTCCGGGTGGTATAGAATATCCCAGTCGTAATCTTTTAGCAATTCTAACCAGCGGCGCTGTCGCGGGTTCAACTCCCTCTGGTGAAGATATACTGTAGCTCTTGTGATGTGAAAATGTCCACATGAACACCATACAAATAATGTCTCCACATTTTCAGGCGTGGATCAACTGCGGCTAACTCCAGGTCGTGGGTCGGGTAGTTTTTCTCATGTTTCCTCGAAATTTAATGCGGAAGCATATGCAATCACTTTACCATGCTGCATCAACCACAACCCAACCCGACGCCTAATGCGTCACCAATAAACCGAATAACCTTCTGTACCTTCCGGTAATGCTAACAACGGGGCGGAGGTCAATCTATCCCTTCAGCTCTGAGCTGCGCTCGCATGCCTGCTCCCTTGGCTTTGCTTTGCTTTGCAACGTCGGTTTGGTCGAGAGGTGCATAGTCAAGAACCCTTCAGCGAACCTCCTGTAATACCCTGCTAATCCCGGCTTCACGGACTTCAGTCGGAGTGGTAGGCCTTGGCCATGATTTGGCTTGCTATTTCTGCATGTCAACCTTTATACCGACATCTGAGCACAATGTGCCCTAAAGGCTACTTGAATTAAGCGAGAATTCACACTTGGAAAATTTGGCATATAACTGGCGGTCCCTGAGAATCTGGAGCACTGTCCGCAAATGAGTCTGTTGATCTACTTCGAACGAGAATACACCCAGAATGTCATCAATAAATACTATTACGAATAGGTCGGGTATGGTCTAAAAATACGTTCATCGGGTCCATGAATATTGCCGGGGCATTCGTTAGCAAAGGACATGACTAGAAATTCAAAATGTCCATATCGGGTCCTGAACGCTGTTTTAGGGGAATATCTCTTTCACGTACTCGAACCTGGTGATATTCGGACCATAAAGTCAATTTTAGAAAAGTATCGGCCCACATGCTTGATCAAATAAGTCATCAATTACGGAAGCGGGTACTTGGTCTTCAACTGTAACTTTGTTCAACTGTCGTTAATCTATGCACATACGGGTGAGCCATCTTTCTTCCTCTCAAATAGAACTAGCACCCCATGGTGAAGTACTCGGCTGATGAAACCTTTGTCTAGCAAATCTTTGTTTTGCTCCTTTAGTTACGAGAGTTAGGAGCCATGCGGTAGGAGGAATTGATATAGGTTGAGTGTCTGGCGATAATCAATAGCAAAATCATTTCCCTTTACGGGGAATACCAGGTAACTCATCTGGAAACATCGGGGAACTCGCTCACCAACCAGAGCAGGCGGAATGTCGGAAGTGCAGGACATGCGAACTCGACCCAGTGGTAATACATCACTTGGTTACATCAACTTCCTCGCACGAAGGTAGGAAATAAACCTCCCTTTTGGCGTAGCTGTACTGCCTTTCCACTCCCACACTACTTCTCCTGGAAAGTGGAATCGGACCGTCTTGGTCCAACATTCAACATTGACATAGCACGGCACTAGCCAATCCATACCCATTATGGCATCGAAATCTATCATTTCTATCTAAAACCAGTTCTACTGTGGTCTGACGGTCAGTAACCTCTACTATACACCCTCGGTAAATTCTGCTTGCTTCTGATCGAGTCACCGACGGGCGTGGATCTTGAAAGGCTCGCGTAATAATTCCAGTGCAATATTGAACTTTTGAGCCACAATTGGGGTAATATATGACAGACTGGATCCTGGATCAATCATTACATAAGAAGGGCATGAATAGATAGTAATCGTACCTGTTACTACATCCGGAGACGCCTCTGAGTCAAGTCTCCACCACAGTAGTGCATAAGTACGGTTTGAGCCCGGCCGAACTGGGGCTCACGAGTCTGCCTCGGCCTCTGCACTCTGAGCTGAAGGCCCTTCTTCAGGAACTGAGCTGTGTGCTGTCAGATCCCTGTCACGGCTTGTCTCTTGCTCCCCTGACCTCCGGTCGGACAATCTCTCATCGATGCCTCACGTCGCCAAATATAACACCCAATAAAGCCATATTTACAAACTCAGGAGTGTGGTGATTGCAATAATAAAGAGCGGGGTGAGGGTGCACGCTCTGCTCTCCCCTTCTGTGCGGGGATTCCAGCATTGCAGGCTGCCACTAGGCCACGACTGCCCTCTACGGATATATCACCTCGGCTAGCTGCTGCTGTGGTGGAGGTGGGGGTCTGGGGGGGTCTGTATCGTAATCGAGGCTGGGTCCTCTGCCGGAGCTTCCCTTTGCATGTCATGCGGGTGCAGTGTCTGCGGCGGCTGTTCGACTGATGGCTATTACTCTCTTGTTGTCTAAGACCCTCAATAGTCGACAAAGGCCTGCACTGGGCGAATGTCATATCCACCTCTCGTAACGTCGCCATCATACATGCCTCGGTATATTCGGATTCGAGACCCATGATAAATACGTGGACTCTCGGCGCATGGTATCCCAGCAAATCTTTGGAGCATAGCACGGGCTAAGGAGTCGACCTTAAAGCATACTCACGTACGCTCACCAGCCCTGCTCTAAATGCGAGGCAGTTATCGGAGCTTGCCGGATCTCTCGTGACGAATGTGGTCTAGAAAGGCCTCCGAGAGCGGTCAGTCGGAGGGGCAATATCTCTCCCTGGGACCTTTCCCCGACTCTCGTACCACAAAATAATATATCCCGTAACTGGAACAGTTGCCAGCTCAGCAGGGCTACGAAGGGGTCATGCATAACTCGGAATATCTCTGCATCGATCTAGAAAGTCACGAGGGTCCTGCCTGATCGACCACATGCCAAGGCTGTAGGACCTAGTGCCAAAAATTCTAGAACTATGGAACTGCATGTCCACAGAAGACTCTGGCTAACTGCCGGGTGGCTGACTAGCGTTGTACGCCAACATGCATTGCCATCATAACTGATGCTACGAACCTCGATCGATGGCGAGAGCACGGGAGCTATCGGGGCGGTGTAGTGCCCAATGTCTACGATGTGAGGGGGTTTGCTGAGATGGTAATGATGAAGCCTCTATGTCGCCCTCGAGATCGGGGGCGACTCTGTCTGAATCTGAGGCACCCTCCTGCCTTCTCCACCTTTGTTGTATCTAGTCTTACGCTGTGGCGAGGTCAGCCATTGATCGCCATTTTTATGTAAACAAAGAATACGATAAGTTTTAGGGACTCGACCTATCTTTGTACCGCTCTATAGCACGGCGGGGCGGGAAAAAGAGTAACCATCCTATCATATGCTGACCTCACTGCCTATAATTGTCGCGGAGTGCTACATCCATAGACAAGACTCTACTTAGCACGGCTTGAGAACTCCACAGGGCTGACACCTTGCTCACGATACCAAGTTTGTCCGCCCCGCCTTGGGGGTATGACTGGCACCTGGTGCTGAGCGGACAGACTACTAACTAGTGGGCTGAGGCACATACGGTGCCTGGCTGGCTTTATCTCAGATTCCTGAAACCAACGGGCTGGCCGGTGTAAGCACAGCCTCGGCCATCTGGGCCTATAGCCACACATATACACAAAACAATAATAACAGAACATCTGAATACTTAACAAGTAAACAACTGAAAAGCTACGTGACAAGCAGGTCACCACTACTATCAAACAATGGCCCACACGGCCAATCATAAAAAGGAGATACTAAACAACTATACAACTGCACGGCCTCACGACCGGCTCAGCGGCCACGGGAGAAAAGCACCTGTCTGCAGCCTCTATGAGTAATGATAGAAATGATCGGGACAGGACCCCGACCTACCCATACTATACAACAAAGAAAAGAGCTACACACCACGGGAATCGGACCTCAGGATGACGGAGCGACAACTCCAACGGCGAGTGAATCACGGGGATCGCCTCCTCGTCTGCCTGCAGAGCAAGTATTGCAGCGCCCCATTGGGCGTCACTACCGCTGGTACTGAGTATGCAAAGCAACTGAAATAACATAACTGAAAACAGCGGAATATAGATAGCATATCTAGCAAGCGTATGGCGGGGAGATGGCAGATACGAAGAAGCTGGTAAGAAGCTGGATCATGCTTTTGTACTGATAAGGCGGAGCGTACCTGTAAAGCGACGTCCTGCTGTCTAGCCAACTTCATTATATAACACACTAGATAGATATACAAGTAGCAAACAGAGCCAATACCAACCCCGTAGCCGGATGGCGCAAACAACAAACAATCCTATATACCCCTACCGAGATTAAAACCTGCAAAAATAAGTCACTCACTCATCTATACCCGGAGCTCCTCACCGGCCCCCTGGGTCTCAGCTCAGGCCTTGGCCTCCACGATATAAATAGCAGTATGCAGGTTCGGAGGGATACAGTGTGAATGATAACAGAGATAAGTGCATTTCCCCTAGGGCTATACAAACGGAGCTACACCTGTGTACAGACAGTAACAGATAGGGTCTGGTTCCCTCTCGGGGCTATCTGAAACCGGAGATGCACCTGGAAATAACTGTATGTACGACGGTAACAGATAGAATGCAGTTCCCTGGAACTCTCCTCGGGGCTATGGAGGAAATCGGAGGCCTGCACACATTATTCTTTGATGGATTGCTGTAAACTTCTCATCTTCGTCCAAGCTGGGACGCATGCCACTCTTGGGTGACGTAAACCCACCCCGCTCAGTGGGCGACACGATTACCAGCCCGGGCGGCGAGGACGCTCGATGAGGCCACCATGCAACAAGTCTCAACAAGCAAATAGCCATATAAATAACTAGCATGTATAACTGAAAGACTATCTGAAATCTGATTTCTTATTCTGTCTCTTTCTGTACTAAACTGATTCTTTCTTGAATATACTGATTCTATAATCTTTCTTTAATGTTGGCTGTCACCGTAGCCAGCTATACTATCTGTCCCGAATGGCTGAGTACACGTAGCCATATCTCTTGTCTATCTAGTTTTACTTTACTAACCTTATATTCTGAAAATCTGTTTCTTTTTATTCTATAACATACTTGCTAATCATACAATAAGCTATCTTTTGAATCTGGAGATGCGCCCTTTGGCGCATGCTTTTCTATCTTTGATTTGTCTGATACGGCAACGTAAACCCGAGAATCTATTAGACTTTCTCAGTTCTCAACATTCAACTAGAGTTTCAAATGCAGTTTTTGTTTCTAAACTAAGACATACTAACTTGCCGAAAAACAACTTCACATACCTTAACCTCGAGTTATCCGACCAGTGAGGGAGCGAGGCTCGTCGATTCTCGGCTATTTCTCCCAGCTGCATTCCTATAGGCGTTGATTAGAGGCTAAATACAACTTTTATTCTGAAGAAACGGCGTCAATTTCAATATAATTATAGCCTAAACTTAGGCTTATCGAAAACGGTCAAAAACTTGCTATTTCGGAAGTCGGAAAGGGAGAAGTATTCACTTCCATGACTAGGAGCACATAGACACTAATTTGGAGCAATTCTATTTACCTTGGTCGGTGGCTAAAGTCGATTCGCGGCCGTATTTTGTGAAACAAAAATCCGGCAAGAATGCTCCCTCTTGCTAAATACCTCGGTACCTGAGGTTGGTGAGATTAGACTTCATTTGGCGGTATCAAGCGATTATATATTACTCTCCTTCGTCTCTCCACATTTTCACATGTTTTACAAAATTATTTTATGAAAATAACATCACAAACCGAAGTTGGGGGCTTTATATACTTGGGCCTGGACCAGGCCCAACGTGTCTGGAGCCAACGCGGTGGCCCCGCCTCATGACACGCGGCGCCATCATGGAGGGGCTCTTCCTCGGCGCCTCCGCGGTGGATCGATGGGGATTTTCATCCGTCTTTTCCCGGGCCCTTTTCTAGCACGTATGACTTTCAAATATGCTTAACCCATGTGTGAATAGGCCATCTAGATGCTGGGAATCTTACGGGGTGTAACATATAATTACAGATTCAGTATATTTCGATGTCAGTTGGAGTACATTTCAATATGAGATCAGAACATAATACCAGAACATAAATATTATTATCAGATATTATATATATTGCATGTGCCTATTTCTATCTGTGGAGACATGATTTGTTCTGTGTTGGACACCACTCCAGAGCTTCCTTGACCGCCCCGGGGTTGTAGCTATGTCGAATCGCCCGCCGGAGGGTGAGGATCATTAAGCTCTCTCAGGTGGCATGTCGTCCTCCAGCAGACGAAGATAGGATGTAGATTCCCCATAGCAGGTTGATCAGCACTATACCACACCCTGTCAGCGCTTGCGCCCAGAGTGCGATTTCGAATTTCGGTTCTGATTTTGATTTCGAGTCCTACGGACTCGGATATAGCTATAGTCGGGGGCCCGACGAGCCCAGTTGCATGCCAGGGCCGGCAGGATGATCATAGTTACTAGGTGGATGGTATGACCTGGGTAGGGGTATATAGATTATGTGCTTGTTGGTACCTTACGGCTTATGAAATTTAGTAGGTTCTTGTATGCTATGTTATGTTAGTTATTAATAGATAGAAAGTAGACCTCCATGTTATCGAGGTATGACTTTTACTCTCTTTTAAAGTTACGCTCTTTTCAGTCAGTCTCAGCCAGTCTCCTATTACTTCGGTATCTATCCGTGTGTGTGTTTGCTTTCGGTTATTTTCGGTTATTGCTTGCATACTGGTGCAGTGGTGCGCCGTTTTGGGAGCCTTTGCATTACTTGCCTACAGGTACTCATAGATGAAGAGCAGATCCTTCGTAGTTCCAGCCAGCGTACAGAGTCTTCAGCTCCATCATCCCGGAGCTTGACAGTTAAAGGTTTACTTCCCTTTTTGTTGTACGGTAATAGGTAGGCGGGGGCCTGTCCATTTCTTGTATTCTTGGGAGCTGGCCGGTGTATATTCCATGGTTAGTTGTACCGGTAGTGTGGGTCCGTGTGTATGTTTTTAGTTTGCATGTGATGGTCGTGTGGGCCTTGTTCAGTTGTCAGTTGGTGACCTTGTCGGTCACAGATCAGTTCTTACTTGATTCTACTTTTCGGTGATAACTAGTCAGCATGGTGGCCTTGTCGGCCGCATGATTTCCTTATGTTGATTATTCTGGGTAGGTGTTATATTCCTACAGGTGGCTATAGGCCTTGTCGGCCGGAGGCTGTATTTATAGTCGTTATATAGCCTGTTGTTTTCACAAATCAGAATTAGAGCCAACCCTGACACCGAAGTGCTTAGGATCGGTAGTCCAGCAATCTAGGTCCTAGTAGGGCACCGGTGCCGGTCATGCCTCCCAAGGCGGGGCGTGACACAAAAAGGCTTATTGGGTTGGTTATTTCAGTACTTTGAATGTGCTGAGTAGCGAGAAGAGAACATACACTGGATATAAACAACTGAACTAAAAATGTCATGCAGACCAACTGAAATACCTAAGCTTGAAATATACTAAGATGGTCAAGATGACCTGTCGTGGTCAAAAGACATGCCCTAAGTCTGAAATACTATGCGGGCAGTCTGAACTGACTAGCTTTGGCCCAGGCTGGACTACCTAGTGGCGGGGTCTATAACTGACATATAACCACGTGAGCTAGACATGGAGTCCGATGTATACACCCCATTGGCAGGACCCAATATACCTTTCGAGGGTATAAAGGCATGAGCTGTGAAAATCGCGCATAGAGGGCCATGAGGCCAATAAAAATAACCTACGGTGGCAATGTAGTTCTAGGAACCTGGGTGTGCTAGAACCCCGGCCCCTCTCGGTTTCTAAGTCCTACTCCCCTTGGATGGTCTAACTTGACTACTACTACCAAAGTTGATAGCTCAAAACTAATGCCCAAGACTAAGTCGGGGATACTTATCACAGCTTACCTTGATATTATCGGACCAGATTGAGTAACTAGTGTTCTACCAAGACTGGTCAGAGCTGTATCTGGAGTGTTGTAACCTTCTGAAAGAACCAACTAAAAATTGATATCTAATGTACGAATATAAATACTAATAGCCAGGAGGCACCTCGGCCTCAGAATTTACGCTTAGTCAAACTAATCAACTAACATTTTCTGGACAATATTGAGGTTGCTAAAAATATGACGAAACTAGACTGGCCACGATTCTGAGTGAGACTAGATTGGTATAATTCAGAGACTTTAACAAAATTTAAATACACAAACATCACAAAGCGATAGAATCACGCCACGGGAAAACTAGTTTAACCCAAGTTCCTACGATTTCTCTTGATTTGTGACTGGGGATGAATTATGCTACTAGCTGAAATCTTTCAAAATTTCAAGAAATATAAGGAATAACTAAAAATATATAAAATCATTAAAATATCCCTTTGATTCACAATGAGCACATTAAAAACTTTTCAGAAGTCCGCTTAGGGCTAGAATTTACTTTACGAGAGAAAACATCCAATACAGCTATAACCTGGTGGAAATATATCCACTATTTACAAGAATAATATCACATATGAATTGAAGATGTCTAGCTAACAAATAATTCCACGGTCGATAACTCAGGTCTAGAAATAATGGAGAAAACTAGGAAAGGTCTTGGGGGACACAAGGGAAGAATTATTCCCTTGTTGAATTCCCACATACCTGGCTGAAAATTTCCCCGAAGAAGAAAACTCGAACTGCTGCAATGGAGGAAAACCCTAAGCTCGCTTGGAAGTTCTAGAGAGACTCTTCGATGATTTTTCTGAGAATGAACTTGGGGAATGAGGGTAGAGGCCGTTCATTCCCACTAATAGGTCTGAAATTACGTCTAAAACAACATAGTATAAAGTTTAGGAGAGCAGGAAATTACTAAACAGCCCTTAGAAAATCGCGGGGAAAAAAAGCGTCGGAGTGGTCCTAACGGGTCGTGATTAGTTACCACAACTAGTGGTCACACTCGTTGAGTACACTTCCTAGAAATACCTGAAGGCAACCACGAGGGACCTAACGAGTTGGTGAGTGACCACGACTCATGGACCACACTACCCAAAGCCCTAAAGATCCCCACGGATGACATCCACGACTCGTGTGGTCATATATAACAAGTCATGGTGAGGACTCGTGGGGTACCTTTGCCTCACACCTAAATATTTGACTCACGTCTGCCCACGAGGTACCTAACGGGTCGTGGTGCCTGACCACGACTCCGTGAGTCTTCCTTTGGGTACACTGACTCTCCCTTCCATTACTCAATCACCCTACCCACACAGCCCGACCCGCGGGTCATTAGATTTCAACGACTTGTTAGGCCAATCCTTCTGAGGCATTTCCTGCAGATTCTAAGATTTTCTGATTTATGTCCTGAATCTTGTCTTTGAGTTTTCGGGGCATTACAATCGGTTTGTTGTAAGGTTTTGGTACTATTTTCCTTGTTTTAAATTTGTAAGCCTTGGAGTATGATCGAAGAAACTTTTGGGGGTGTTACAATATAGTGTAAGACTTTCCTTAGGTGAATCCCACATTGGTTTAGGAGAATCCTAATTGGTTGGGGAGGAGAATGAAGAGTGTTTTATAAGTGCTTGGATACCTTTCCCTTGTAGATGCATTTTAAAGCCGTGAGGGGCGAAGGCTCCAAAGCGGGAAATTTCAGCGGTGTCCTAGGCAGTACGGTTGGTATCAGAGCCGGTGCTGGGCCGGTGATGGGGCAAACCCAATGGTGGGTGTCGCGCCCCATTTTCCTTGCAAGCAGGATTCAACATATGACAACTCTTAAGGGTTATTTAAAGAGAAAAGTCGCCACCTAACGATTTGAGGTCGCGTTAGGGCACCGTGCTAACCAAGGTTCTGTTATACTAGCCTAGGTCACCCAGAGTCGGGTAAGGTTCAAGTCACCTCGAAAGGGAAGGTGTTAGGCACCTTTCGAGGTCAGCAAACCTGTGGTTCCCTTCCGCATTAGGTGCTTAATTTACTCTGGTATTCACTAGTGAGCAAATAAGATTAATTTAAGCCCGCGTAGCGTGATTCCTGAAGTGTGCAGGTCGTGCAAGTAATATAGTGGCTCTTTTAAGGAACCGGAATGTCGAACCCACAGGGACTGGACCAATTCAGCTAACTATCAAGTTCAAGTGTGATATTAAATACCAAAATGTTAATTATAAAGTTTTGAGGAGTATAATTACTAGTCTAATTTGGTCAAAATATTCGAATTCACTCAAGTAGAAGCATAGAGATAAAGCCAGATAATCATGAGATACTACAATTTGCAATTGTTTAAGTATGAAACTATCCAATTTTGTCTCACATAATTAGATTGCATGTTCATGGCCTTCCGAACCTCTAAACACAACAAGCTAGCCTCACTACTTCGTTGTGGGTGAGGATGCTAATTCTAGTTGATGGGCAATTAATTACGTGGATGTGGTTTCTGCGTGGATATGATTAGGGACTCGTACACCTAATCATTCTACTCAACTTAGCCTCACAACTACTTTCTTAAATTGGTGATGTGATAATTCAAAGCCTGTGTCTAGCTCATCCCATTTTATCAACCAAACAAGGCATTAGGTATATCTCTATCCTAACACAAATTATGTCGTGAGATACAATCATGCTCCCTACATTCTCATGTTAAACAGGTAAATGCTTTCTCAAGCACATGCCTAAGTTAACGTGTATGTTTTCATGGTGATCAATCATAAAAACAATCAATAATTCAGAATGCAAGACAAAACAACAATCAATAACTTAAAACCAAACAAATTCATAAATCACAATCATATCTTGTGGCTTCAACCCTAGAGGAAGGGTTCTATCCACTCATGTTCGTATAATTACAAGAAAATGTTGTTAAAGTAACTTACTTACAAGAATTGGTAGAAGAGAAGAGGAATTTGACAAACCCTAGGTGAGTTCTCCCACTTCTCCCTTCTCTCCTGAAGTGGTTTTTTCGAGAATACAATCGTGACCTCTCTCGTGGTTTGAGAAATAAGATCGTGTGTGGTCTTTTAGGAGTTAAAGGGACCTATTTATAGTAAATGTGAGGTGTCTAAAATTATTCCCCGCACATGGGCAGCTCCGTGTCACGGAGTGTATCGCGCCAATATGCCTCTGTGACACGGGGCATCATAGGCGTCACGGAAACCAACGGTCGCCAAGAAAAAGTTGTCCGCGTTAGCGTGACACGGCCTTGTGCGGCGCGTTAGGGCCATGGCATGCCATGGTCGCGCATCCTACCTTCTGTGGCACGTTGCCAACACCCAGGTGGGATGTTTTGTGCACTCTTCTTGTCAGCGTTCGCATTCTACTTCCGATTCCATGCCTCCACTTCACCAACCAATGGGGTAGTTCCTCAAATTCATGGTAAACTTTACAAAGAAGCAGAACTAATTATGTTGGTTAGTGTATATATTCTTATTTACATAAAATCACATGAGAATGTATATAAATAAATAGATAAACATGTCAAAACTAAGTTATAAAGTATCACTTGGGCATGCTATTTTCCCACGATCACCTACCCCTTTACTTAAAAGCCTTATTCGTCCTCGAAAGACCCTTTTACATTTCATGCATATGGAGACTCACAAATAGCTAATTTAATAAAAATAATTCAAGATAGCTATAATGATTGTGTAAGATAGCAAGCTAAAAAAATAGAGCATGCACGATTTAATCATTGAAATGTAATACAACTCCGTTAAGACTTCTTAACCTCGAGAATCATTTCTCTCAATCTCGACAAACTCATGCAAATCAATTGATCAAGAAATCCAAACTGAATTATATCCTTCATTCAACATGTGCCCTCACGGCAAGAGGTTACACCCATTTTCACATGCAAAAATAATTTTAAATCACAACGTGTGTGGGTACATGAATAAATTACGCTCACTCTCACAAAGAATTCACATGTATCATGTAATGACCCATAAGCTTGCCCTTAGTGTTTTACTCCACTAATTTAAGGATGTATGAATGTAAGATCAAGTAGGACTTTTAGGTTGTAATGTAGCTAAGGGATGGGTAGGTACCATTATGGCCAGTAATAGTGACTATCTTCCCTAAGCGCGCAATACATCACGCCCTCATTACGAACTTCCCTTCTCTTACTTCACCTTTATCTCTTTTCAGCTTTCCTTTTCCTCTTTTGTTTCCCTATTTCTTTAGGCACTCTTAGCTTATTAGTAAGGAGTTCTATAAGTAACTTTTAACTAATTTATTTTCTTACTCCCTACTAATACTCAATCATTTTCAAGCAAGTGCACCCTTGACCTTTCTCAACTTTTACAACTGCTACTTTTCCTTCTTTTTCATTCTTCTCACTCCTTTACTCTTTCAGATTTTTCTTTTAAGCGCTTAGGAGTTTTGGATTAAATTCAAGGCTAATGAAAGAAAGGATTAGGCTTATGTTGCATTATCCAAAGAATAGGCTCAAGGCTCAGTAAGACAACTAGGATTATTATTCAAGGTAGGTAAAATGAGGGATAGCATTTAGGTTCATTCAAAGAAATGCCTAAATCATCTCCTACAATTCACATCCTTCATTTCGTTTTATAAACAGACCAGGCAAGTTCTAGACACTCCACAATAGCACGAATACTCAAAACCTTACACTCATGGAACATGCTCAATTCAAAGACACATTCGGCGGACTCTTAACCCAGCTAATCACAAGAATTCAAACATTAAGCTTCAATCATATCGAGTCAAATTCAAGAACCTAAGTGTCTCACACAAAGTTATACACTTGCATGTTTCAACACTAAACATACTTGCATCTTACAATCATTTATAGCACATAACAAGAACATCAAGTCATCGATTAGCTACGGGTTCAAAAAAGAAACAAAACCTATTGACTAATTTTCCTCCAAGACGGTCGTCATCCATCCATTGTCGGAAACAGTCGTATCTAAGACAAGCATTATATACGGACAAAGAAAAAAAATTATTCTTCGGTTCAAAAGACCCCAGAGTCGAAAAAGAACCGAAGAAAACCAACGGGTGATGAAGTCGTAACTTGACTCACAAAAATTTTTCAAATATTTCTCACAAGCATTACATTCACCAAAAATCGTTAAGCACAAAAATTTGAAATTTCCCTCACCCCACACTTGAATCATGCTATGTCCTCATGGCATCACATTAACATTTAAATAGGGTGAGATGCTCCTTGAAGGCCTTTAGGCCTAGCAAATATGCTTTTCTTCAACTTTTCACAGGTGGGTGTACGACCCACACTTTTTCTTTTCCATGCTTGTTAGCTTCCTCCTCAAGGGTACTCAGACTTCCCTCCATCGTACTTGCAGTAACTTTCCCTGCCAAAAACAACACAAGATGAAAAATAAATAAGATCAACACAAATGCAAGAAATTAAATGGTACCCTTGGGTTGCCTCCCAAGCGGCGCCTAATTTACATCGCGGCACGACGTATCAAGTTTCACCACTTTTTCCTCCACCTTGAGGATATGAATCTCACCCTAATTTCTTCTCTAATTTTCTCTTATGCTCCTAGGGGTGGTGGTGAAAAATTGTAAATGTGATAGATGTTGCCTTTGAACTTATTTTCCCTTAAGTAAAGCCAGAAGTCATTTTGTCTCTCCGAGTCCACCAAATTTCAAAATATACGGGGCTTGGTCCTCCTCTAGACATTTTTCTATAAGCTTGGAAGACTCTATTTCTCGGTTGTCAACCAAACTTAATGTCGAAAAATGCTTTGAGTGGGGTCAATACACCTCGACCTCTGAAGCCTGCATTGTTGACCTCTTACTTGTATACACCTTCTCCGCATCAACATCTATCTCTCCATTAATGTCAGATGGGAATGCTCTATCTCTTCTTCCACGAATGGATTTTCCATATGTGTGGGCCATCCACGCGGGGACTCTCAGAGATTCTAATTATTGGCTTTATCCAGAATTCACCCTTGTCTTCTTCTTGTAGTTCCTCTTGAGTATCGCCTAAAACCGTTAACTGCAATTTACCACAAGCTTCAGCTCGTATCATCTCTGTGATTTTTACGCTCATCATTTCTAGGCCTCTCCATTTTCTTCTAGTTGAATTTTCCAGTGCTTCCATACTTCCATCGTTGCTTCTGTTTGCTCAAGCATACGATTTGCTTATGTCTTCTATTCGAGGCAGCGTCCCAGTCTCATTTTCATCATGCCTATATTCAGCAAAAACAAGAAGGATCATAGTAGGGGCTTGGGGTATGGGAGTAGCCATTCAGACAACCATCCCAATGGCCATCTTGACCTCCACATATATTGCAAGTGTATGCATTTGGGCAACCATTCCAATGGACACTTTGACCACCGCATATATTACAAGTACAGGTGTTTCCATAAGTGGGGTCCTCCACCAATTCGGACAAGACTCATCAAAATAAGAGTATCCACCATTTAACCCATTTCTATTCCATGATGTCATGTTAAAAAGGGTATCAGATGAAAACTAAAAATAAAACTAATAAAAATAAAAATAAATTTTTCAACACTTAGGGAAATTTAAAAATCGCTTAAAAGCAGGATAACTTATCAAAACTTCGCCCGAGTCCCCGACAGCGGCGCCAAAAACTTGGTGTGCCCACAGAATTGTACGGGTCGTGCAACTAATATAGTGACTCTTTTTAAGAACCGGAATGTCGAACCCACAGGGACTGGACCAATTCAGCGAACTATCAAGTTCAAGTGTGATATTAAATACCAAAAATATTTGATTATAAAAGTTTTTGAGGGAGTATAATTAAGTCTAATTTTTGGTCAACAGAAATATTCCGAATTCACTCAAGGAGCAACATAGAGCTAAAGCTGATAATCGTGCGATATTACGATTTGAAATGGTTGAAGTATGAAACTATCAATTGTTGTCTCACATAATTAGAATTGCATGTTCATGGCCTTTCAAGCCTCTAAAAGCGACAAACTAGCCTCACTACTTCGTTGTGAGCGAGGATGCTAATTCTAGTTCATGGGCAATTAATTACGTGGATGTGGTTTACGTGGATATGATTGAGGACTCTCGTACACCTAATCATTAAACTCAACAACCTCACAACTACTTCTTGGTGGTGATGTGATAGTTGGTCTCCAACTCATCCCGTTTATCAATGGCAGAGCAGCAAAATTATATCTATACAATACTCAAAAAATTACATATCAGTAAAATTGCAATGTATGTCTACGATATCAATAACATTTCAGTTAAAAGTATAACTCAAACCTTCTAGTTAACGTGTATGTTTTCATGGTGATCAATCATAAAACAACCAATAATTGATTGCAAGACAAAACAACAATCAATAACTTAAAACCAAACAAGCTCATGAAATCACAAATGTATCTTGGCCAACTAGAGAGGGTTCTAGCCACTCATGTTGCTATAATTACAAGAAAAATGTTGTTAAAGTAACTTACTTTCAAGAATTGGTAGAAGAGGTGACAAAACCCTAGGTGGTTCTCCCACTTCTCCTTTACTCCTAGGTGGTTTTCCAGAATACAATCGTGACCTCTCTCGTGGTTTTCAGAAATAAGATCGTGTGTGGTCTTTTAGGAGTTAAGGAACCTATTTATAGTAAATGTGAGGTGTCTAAAATTATTCCCGGTATGAAATAGCTCCGTGTCACGGAGTGTATCGCGCCAATATGCCTCCGTGACACGGAGGCATCGCCTCAGGCATTCTGAAACCAAAGCGAGTCACCAAGCAGAAGTTGTCCGCGTTGGCAGCATGACACGCTGCTTGTGTAGCGCGTTAGGGCCGTTCCATGCGATGGTCGCGCAGCCTGCACACAGCAGCACGTTACCCAACGCGCCCAGGTGGGATATTTACCGTTCACCCTTCTTATTAGGCGTTCGGCACGTTCTACTTCCCGATTCCATGCCTCCACTTCACCAACCAATGGGGTAGTTCCTCAAATTCATCATAAACCTACAAAAACAAGAACTAATCATGTTGGTTAGTGTATATATTCACATTTACATAAAATCATGAGAATGTATATAAATAAATAGATAAACAAGGCAAAACTAAGTTATAAAGTATCACTTGGGCATGCTATTTTGCCCACGATCAATTTTAACCTCTTTTTTTTTATGTAATACAAGTTAGATAAATTATGTTATCAAAATAAAGTGTTCAAACAGCATCGTAATTAAAAAGATGAGAAAGATATAATGCAAGGAATATAATTTAATCAAATAATCATTGGCAAGAAAAGGCAAATAACGAATGAACACTAAATTAGAAGAAACAAAATAAATAAATAAAGGTTTTGATGATCGGACCGAACCACAAAGAGGCTCTACGTATCCCAAAAGGGAATGAGGTCAAACGTAGAGTTCTACCATTAAAAGGGAGGTTATTTTAACCTAACGGGATCACCCCGTGCAACTTAAATAATACTTCGCAACCCGTTTAGGTTGCTCATATTATTCAGCAGGCACAGACTATCATTTCCCACTACCCACCTAATTAATTAATTGTTAATCCTATAGCGCTTCTAGGTGAAGAAAACAAATGTCCTAGTATGTGCCTACTTGTCCCAATCTTGATGTCCAAGAAACGTTTGGACTACTATTTTGGAGTTGGTATCTAAAATTCTTAGGGATTTTAAAGGTGATCAAACGTCAAACAAGATAAATAAAAACTTAACAGTAGATAGCACAAACGTTACACATAGCCTCAAATCCTATAAGCAAGATATCTAAAAATGAATAGATGTATTGTAAATCCTATGATCGTGATTGCTAATGTATAATTACCATATCTGAATCTTCAGCACACAATGCAACATTGTAAGAGACGATGCATGATTTAAACAAGTCATTACATGATCCTATAGGATTGAGTTCTAAATATGCGCAGATAGACCCTACAAGCATGATTTAAATGATCAATTAGAGCACTTAATTTGAACATGTTGTTATTCATCTTATAATTAAATCCTGTAGACAGCATATCTAAAGTTAAGAACTCATGCTAAATAGATTGACTCCTAAACATAGACTAACCACAGACTGGTTTGAGATGATATCGCATATTATTATAAAGTAATCCCTTAGCACGATGATTATTGACATAAAAAAATAGAAACAAAATTAGTGACAAACTAATAATAACTCACATTTATATATACCGATTTTGTCATTCAAACAGTCATCCTAAAAATATGATCTCTAAAAAAATTCTTGATAAAGATACCTATATGCATTTTCCATAACCACATTTTCCAATGAAATTAAATATAAATCCTACAGGCATGATATCTATCGTTATATATTTTATCGAACAAATTAAACTCCTATGTACATGATTTCTGTCAGTGCATATGTTATTAAATCCTATGGACATGCTTTCTAGGTGAAGCTAGCATTCAAGAAAACAGTAAAGAAAACACATAACCCCCACTCCCTATAAATCCCTTTTCACTATTATCAAATGTTTATTACAATTATTACAACTGATAATATAAAAAGAGAAATAAATAAATAAACAACACAATGTGAAAATATATAATGCTAAATTAACTAAACTCCCAAAGCCACTTTTGCCCGGCAACTTCTTCAATGTATTAGGGATAAATTTAAATGATACCTGCTAAAAGGTTAAATAAAATAATAGACACATAGTAGTAGCCTTATATTTATGATCGTGATTCACCTATTTTAGGTGAGCTTAATAAATGATGTTAAAGAATATATTAAACACATAGTCATGATGAGATAGCAATTAAAAAGATTAAATAGCAAGGTTTATCATATTAGTGACATCTTGCAAAGTTAGATATACTAACCAATCAAATAATTTAATTTAATAGGAAAACAACGAGCCAATAGAATTCATCCAAACCTCAACACATCAAGATCACGGGAATATCAAGGATTCTGAGCAGTGCTTGTGTTGAGGCGGAGTAAAGGAGTTATAAAATTAATAGAACAAGAGCGGAGCAAGTAAATTTTTTTTCTTTTACAATTGTTCCCATGAAAATAAAAGGAGAAGAAGAGTTGTTTAAATAGTAGAGAATGAGGAAGTACAAAGTAAAGGAAAATATTCTGCATGATTAATTAAAGGAAAATATTCTTAAAAAAATGAACGAAATCAATTAAATGATGATTTACCAAAAAATACACAAGTAACACCATTGTTGTAAATTAATATAAGGAAAGGTGGTGGTAAATAAATATATAACCATTCAGGGAGTCAATCAATAGAAAAATAAAATTCTTCTAAATAAGATTGCATTCAAATATACCATAAATAAATTAGGACCCAAGATGTGACATATCTTAATGACGGGAGGGATAGGAAATTAATTGGCTTAGAATGTAACACAATTGTACATAATCAATTACAGACAGGATTTAAAAGGAAAACATAAATCACACAAAGTTTTGCATAATCAAAATCTGACCAAATATTCAAGTATTCAGTGGTCATATATTAGGTACAAAACGTCACAAGATCAAGAATTAGGACTCATAATGTATTCCTTATGATATATAAACAGCGGGTAGTAGAGAATCAACCAAACAGAGATTATATGTATACATATATATATATAAGTATATAGACATGCACATAACTGACTAATATCGGACAAGTAATATAGTTTTAAAAACAAGAAATGATATATGCCTAAACATATGGAAGCAAAATAATGCTTTCCATAAGAATATCAGGTCAAATTAGCATAGCACAGACGACATCACACAAATAATTAGATGCTTCTAGGTGATATTTTAAGGGAAAACATGAATAGTAATCTAACTTTTAGACGAGAATAATAATTAATTTAGATCTAACTTAAGGAGGCAAGAACAAACTGGAAAGAGAAAAGAGCCGTCAAATATCAAAGCAAAATACCACAAATAGATCCGCAAGGATCTGTCCAGAAATCAAAATATGTTCGAATATCATAAATCGAGTCTGCTTCGTCTAATAGAATCGGTAGTGTTAATAGAGTAGGTTGTTCGGCTGTGTGGTAGCATTTTGTGGTCTTCCAGAGCAGACGAAAGGGGAGAAGAAACGAAGAGGGGCCTGGTAATGTTTTCTGGCCAACAGTGGCTGAAACTAAAAAAAAAGAGTGAGGCAGCTAGGGTAGTGGTGTTAGTGGAGGTCTGGTTGTTTTGTTGGTCGTCCGTCTACTAGAGACAGTGGGGTTTGGTGGTCCAGCGGTGGAAGTCCAGAGAAGAAGTGAAGAGTACGAGAGTTGTGAGAGGAGGGAGAAGGGCTGCCGGAATTAATGGAGGCGTGAGATGAGGGCGTCTGACCGGCATTATATGTGGGTCTAGATATGGGAGTAGAGGGGGAGAGGAAGAGAGGGGTAGTAGTATAGGGGCGAGGGTATGCGGTGGAAGTTGTGTGGAAGAAGAGGTATGGAGGCTAGGGAGGAAAAAAGGGAGTGAATGCAGAGAGAGGAGCGAGGGCCGGTGTTTGGCTGGCCGGAGAGGAGGAGAGGGAAGTGAAGAGAAGGGATGGGAGGCGGACTTTTTCTAGTAAAAAAGGGAAGACGAAGAGAGAGGGAAAAAGAGGAGAGGTCTGGCAGCTACGCGGCGGATGCTTGCAAGAAATTATGGAGTTGCAGTTGCTGCTCGGTCGGCAATGGTGAGGATGAATAGATGAGGGTGAGAGAGAATAGAGGGAGTAGGGGCGGCCGTTTGGTAGAGAGGAAAATGAAGGTAATGAGATTAGGGCTTAGTGTGAATGAAAATATTAAAGAAAAATGAGTAGGGTTTAATTTAGATCGTCGGATTAAACTGAATGAACGGCTGAGATTAAATTTTTAGGTCATGGATTGGATCAAAAGTCAAACGGGTCAAAAATGGGTTAATGGGTAGGGATTTAATTGAAATGGAATTGGAGTTTCCAATGTGGCCATATTTTGCTAAAAATGGTTAAAATTGACATAAATTCAATAAAAAGTGGCTAGATTTTAAATGAATTAGCTGAAATTGAAATTAGCTACTATTA
>JACEIK010003671.1:39245-50604 GCA_018107945.1 Datura stramonium | reverse complement strand
ATATAATATTACTACATAATAAAGATATGGCTACACATTTTTATTCTCATGGGAAATGAAAAAAAAAATTGTTACAAATTTGATTTTTCTTGACAAAAAAGTATGAGATTTTAGCTATGAATTTTAAATTGAAGCTAAACATAAATCCTTTATTTCCACGTATCAAGAACATGACTATAAATTTCACTTTTCATAGCAAATGAAAAAAATTCTTTTGCACTTCTATATATTTCATGGCTAAGGTATGGATATTTAGCTACAATATCAATATGTTTGTCGCAAATAATTCAATTGATAGATATGAATTTCTTTTATTTGTAACTGAATACGAGCATTATTGCCACAAGACTAAGCTATAGAATTAGCTATAACAATTAAATTTACATGGAAAATAAATATATTTTTTTTTGCTATAATACAATACCTTGTGGCTACAATATGAAGATAGCTATCAATATTATTCATCGTGGCAAAAGAATAAAATCACTTGCTATAAGTATATTTTTGTGACAAGAATATTTTACCATCATAGCTACAATAAAAATATCTCGTAGCTATAAGTATTAGTCCTTGTCATGGACCATGTAAAGTCTGTAGCTAACTTTTAGTTACGCTACATCTTGCTACGAATGATACGAAAAAAATTTTGTGGATAAAGCGTTTAGCTACAAAAAATTTCATATTTAGCTACAACATATCATGTATCTATATATGCATTTTATTGTAGTGTTTGTTAAGGAGAGTCAGACTTGGAGAGAGACGATTAGAGAGACCGATTGTAGAGAGTTTTGAGTATTGGAGAACAACCTTTGGGATTTTCTTGAGTTGATTCTTCCATTGTTCTTGACTTGTTCGTCATTAATTCTTGCAATAATCAAGTGAGTTTTCTTCCAATCATCTTTGTAATTTCTATAATTATGTGTTTGTCTACGAATACTTATAATTCTCTTACAATCATGAGAGGCTAAAACCTCCACAACTAGCATTGTGGGAACTATGGTGAATTGACAAACTAGGGTTGCACAAAGTGATTCTAAACCAATGCTAATCACTTTTATTGTATTTTCTTCATCTTTAATATTTCTTAACGGAGTGCAACGTTTGGACTTGCCCGAATTCTTTACTTGTTTGTACCTAGAGAAGTAGAGATTAGAAAAAGAGAATTACAATAAAGTCTTGATCTTTACGGNTCCTTCTCTTTGTTTGAAACTTAGAATTTGACTTCTAAGAATTACAATAAAGTCTTGATCTTTACGGGGTTATTGTATAACTTGAGTTGTGGTCACAGGATAGTTAATTTGGGAAAAATTGATAATGGCTGAAGTGAAATTACTCATGAGACCTAACCCGGTGATTGAGTATAGTCATCCAATAGGGACGAACCAGTCGTTTGGATGAACCCTAGTTATTAGTTCTACAAGCAAGTATTGGGATAGTTCACAAGTGTAAAATCTGAAGTGGTTATGAATCTACAGGGAACACTTATCCTAGTTATTCGCATAATCTTGATAAACAACAATCAATTCTCAACATTGTCATATAATTGCTTTTAAAAAATCCCCCTTTTGGAGATAACACACTTAAAAGCTTAAATACTAGCGTTATTTTATATGTTGACTATATTCCCTGTGAGATCGACCACAATCTTTGTTGGGTTATATATTGACAACGTCTGCGTCATACTTTTACAGGAGTATGATTTGAGCGTTATCAGTACCATCCATATTGGATTACCTATTTTTAGTCACTGTTGGAGCCATCATTGATGTCAAAAAAAGGTAAGCTGCAGATGCGGGTGCATGATGAGGAGATCACATTTTATGTGTACAAATTACTCTTCACCATCTTGAGCTATAAAGATTTATGTATGGTCACAGAAGTTATCCAAATTAAGTGTGGGGTGGAAGAGAGTGAAACCGCAAGATCTATTACCGTTGTATTGCCTAAGGGGCAGAAGGAAAAGTTGTTCAAAGTTCCCAAAAAGCATGAGCAATTGGATGAGTGGTCTGAGCATGAACCAAGATATAGTAAAATAGAAATAAATTGCATAAGAGCTAAAACTGATGAACCTCCGGGTATGAAGAATAAACAAAAGTTGAATCATAGGAGGAGGAAGCGCATGGGAGAATCTTGATTTAAGACACGTTTTGTGCCGCAACATTAAATCGGACACTTGTTAGGAGGCAACCCAATTTGTAATAGTGTAGCTTCTTATTTTTTATACTATCACATTTTGTGTGTTTTTGTTGTTCAGATTAGGGGAAGTCTGAGTACTCAAAATTAAAGTTAAGAAGCATGTTTGAGCTTAAGTATAAGGTCATGCGACTCTTGATGGAGATTGAGTAAACATGCTGCTAATTAGGCTTAAGTGTGGGGTTAAGATATCTTTCGATATTTGGAGGTCAAGGATGAGTTTTGATATATGGAGGTCAAGGATGAGCATGCCAGAAGATATTTTTGAAAAAAAGGGTTATCCTATTTTATTTTTAGTTTTAGTAAATGACATCTCTCATCCACCTCTTGGTTTTTCTTAACGCTTTGGTTCTTTTCTGGAGGGCGGGGGGTGGGAAGGGGAGCTTTTAAACTGGGTAAAATTTTCATTTATGTTTAGCAATAATTTTTTTAGGAGAAGAAGTGACTTTTTCCAACGATGGATGATTGACAATCGTCTTAAGGGAAGTTAGTCATTAGGAAGTAGGTAGTAACTTGAGTTTTAGGGCCATTTGATTTCTAGGTGCTCGGGTTAGACTAAATAATGCAAGTATTGGTTTTAAATTTGAAAAGATGTTCTGAAAAAAAAGTGAATGACCTCTCTTAACACACTTAGGCTTATCTCTAGACCCTTGTGTGATTGTGTTGTCTTAATATTTAGTTCTTGTTGTTTTCTTAATTGAGGGTCTATATGAATCCATATTGAGTTGACCATGTGCCATGTATGTGTAAAATTTTATGATATTTCATACTTTTATATTATGTCTAGAACTTGCTTGGTATGTGTACTAAGCGAAATAAAGAGTGTCGAGTCTAGGAGATGATATATGCTTTTCATTGATTAGCCATACTTTATCCTTCTATTTACCTACTCACATGTGATACTCTTAGTAAGCCCTGTTGAGATTTTAGTGTATTCTTTTGGTAAACACAATCAAAGCTAAATGTTCTAATTGATCTTTTATTTGACCCCAAAACTCCTAAAGCACTTTAAAAGAAATAATGAGCGTTGAAAAGGAGTATAAGTGGAAAAGATAGGGAAGTTGAAGATGTAAGTCTAAAGAAAAAAAATTAAGAGTGCAAGTGTTGAAAAAATATATGTTATTGGTAGGGAGAAGAAAATGAAGAAAGGGAAAAATATATAAAAAAATTTGATCTCTCCTTGCTATTAACATATAGTGCTTAAAGAAATGGAAAAATAAAGATTAGCAGGGGTTGAGAAGAGTAGAAAGAAGAGTAGAAGTAGAAGGTTGTCTTAATAATATCCAAAAATATGTGATGTATTAAAGTACTTAGGGAAGATAGTCACTATCTTGGTCAAATAATTCCTACACGTCCCTTAATCTACATTATAACCTTTTAAGTCCTACTTCATCCTAAATTTGGCATTCTTATATTAGTTAAATATTTACACTAAAGGCAAGTCTATGGTTCATCATATGTTACACGAGAAATTCTTTATGAGAGTGAGCATGAATTACTTAATTTATATGTCCATATATATGATTATTTTGTATTTTGTGAGCGAATGTGAGCAAGTCTCTTGTTTAGTAAGGACATATGGCTGACAAAAAATAGGTGAAGTGTTTGATTTGTTGATTAGGTGATGTAGATTTGCTGGCCGATATTCACATATTTTGAGTCAGTTCTTGAGGCTAGTTCGTCTTAAAGGGGTTGCTCGTGAGTTGTATTTTGATAGTTGATGCGTGTTGTGATGGAAACTTGCTATTTCAATATGGTCTAGTAGTCTTAGCCAGAGCAGACATGTTCAATTGGTGTAGTTTAGCTACAAATAAGGTATAAAGTTAATTGCTTGCTCGAGGATGAGTAAGAGTCTAAGTGTGGGATGTTAATACGAGGTTAAAAATACATATATTTAGTCGTTATTTACCTCTCCTTTTAGTAATTTTATCGTCTCTTTGAGTATTAATTATATAGACTATGCTTTTATTGCTATATTTTTATGTGTATGTTTAGAGAGACTTGGATTATAAACAAGTAAACAAATGATCAAGAAAGAATCTACATCGCAAAGCATCATAAAAAAATATAAAATGGTGAACTAGACTAGCAGTTTCGCCACCAACAGTTTCCATAGAGTGGGTGGCACAAGTAAACAGGCTGACATAATTTTTTTTACCTATTGCATCACCTCTTGCGTAGCAAGGGTGGTACGAGCACTCAGCTTTTCTGATCCAATTTGAAATTGATTTATAAAATCCTAATCCTTCGCATGCTATACAAATATGACTCTTACACGAATTTTAAAGGGTGGGACATTTTTTGAAGCAAAAGTAGGGCAATGCAAGATTTTCTTCTGGTGTATTTTTTTTAAGGTTAAGGCTGAAAGGAGCTACAAGTTAAGGTCCAAAAGAGGAACAATTTAAGGCCCAAAATAGGTGTTCAAAGGGCCAAGTAGGTGCATCATTTACTAAAAAAAATAAGTTGTGCATCTACATAACATAAGATTCGATTTTCCACCAGGCATAAAAGTCATATTGCCAACTAGAAAAATTGGCACAACTAGGCATCTCAAACATTGATACCGAAAGAATCAAACTCTTGAAGAGGAGCCTATATCTATTTTGGATAAGCAGATTTAGAAGTTGAGATTCAAGGAGATAACATCTGTGGAGTCATCCCCTGGTGGAGGAAGCCACTTAGGAGACTGAGTTGGACTTGCAGAGCAAATATCACCAACTTTTTAATTGTTCAGGTACTTTCTTTCTCTTTATGTTTGAGGATGAACATATGTTTTAGTAGTGGATGATGTAATGATCCTCATGGTCTTTTTGTGATTTTGGCCTCTTTTCCTCAATTTGACCATCCCCATAGCTTTCTTTAGCTATTTATGACTTGCAAAGATGAGTGACGCGATTCCCGAAGGGATTGGATGTGATTTTTGGAGTATTTTATATTTCTAGAGTTTTAAAGTTGAAAAGTTTGACCAGAGTCAACATTGAGCTTAACAAGATCGGATTCGAGTCTTAATAGCTCCAATAGGTTTCTACGGTAATTTATAATTTAGTTGGATGATTTGCATAATTTTGAGGTAACCAAGAATGTTTTGAGTCATCGCTTACATTCATATGAATTTGAAAACTTTAAGTTAACTATGGTCAATAACTGGTAAAGAAGACCCCAAATAGGTGATTTAATAATTTCAACATGTATATAAAGTGTTTTATGGTTGATTTGCACTACTGATTTATGTCTAAGGGTACTGAATGAGTTTCAGGTGTTGAGAGCTATGTTTGAGGCTTAGATGAAATTTCTAGTATCTGGTGTGTGCATATTCACATGAAGGAATGAGACAACATGTTGATTGGCGCTATCGGCACACAAGGCACGTGATCGTGCACAAGAAAAGTGTTGCAGGGAAACGCTATCATGGAGGAATGGCACGTTCGCACTAGAGGGTTGGCAGACGAGGCAGTGATTTCACGCTAGGGATGCGTGTTCGTGCTAAAGGCGAGCAAGTCTTGGCAGCTCTATCATATTGTGGTTCCGTGATTGTGCCATATCGATCACGATCGTACTAATTAATTTTCAATGACTTAAAATAGTGGGGTTTTGGGATTTGATCCCCATTTCAGTACTTTGGTGTTTGGATCTCGAATTTAGGTAAATTTTGAAGAAATCTTCTCATTTTCAAAAAGAGATTGGGAGATTTTTGAGGTTATTTGAAAGGGGAAGTTGATATTTTGACGATTCGTGGCCCATTGCCCAACATTTGAGTTAGGCTATGCTTACCTTCTAAACTCTGCTTGGGTGATGATTATTGTGTATTAATTATGATAGGTTAGGGCATTTTGGGAGTGCCATACTCTATTTGTGATGATTCGTATATGGGCACTGGTGTATCATGGAGAGTACTTTATTATTGCAATTATTAAAGGGATGACATTTTATTTTGAAATCTAAGTTAGGAATTAGCTGATAGTCATTATATGAATCATTTTGACTTATTTGATTGTGGCTAGATGAGTCTTAACTTAATAGTCGATTTAAAACTTGAGAAATTGATTATATCACATTGAAATGGAGTAACTTAAATAGTTAAATGATGAACTTTGTATTATGTACTTGTTTTATAAATATTCATACAATTATTTTTTACGCATGATGTTTATTGGCTAGTATGCTAATTAGCTTGATTTATGAAATTAATATTCATTTGGAAAAGCTTTTATCTATTCTTGTGATGTTGATAGAAAATAGTTTTGGTGGTGTTATGCCAACAGAAAATTGTTTCGATGAGTAGATATCATGCATGCCGATGAGAAATGATTCTGGCAAGTGGTAAAATGAGATAAAATACCAGTAAAATTTTAGATAGAAAAGTATTTCAGGCGGTATATGAACCTCATGAGTCCTCTATAGATCACCTATCTTGAAAAATCCATCGGTGAAAGCTCATGTGTATAATGGATAATTATTAGCCATTGCATTGTATTGCATAACATCTCATCCGCTTGATTTGATATGAACTGTCAATTTGAACATGCCAATATACTTGATTTCTTTTTTACTTCCTTACTTAAACTGTGTGTGTCTATATATGTATATATATGTGCTCAGGTAATCTGTGGTGGTAAATTCTTTCTTAATATTATTATAGTTGTCGCACTTAGGATTGTCAATCTACCTATTGAGTACAAGTGTTTTCGTACCATACAACTCTTGTCGCACTCTTTTGTGTAGATTGCATTTCAGACACTTTTCGCGTTGAGTTCTACAGAGCGAGGCTTTATTCTGCAAATATATCGATGATCTACATTGATCTGCAGCGATAGACTCTTATCCTTTATTTATTTTATTATTATTTCATATAGTGTTTTTTTGTTAGACAGTTTTATGTACTCGTAGATGCTCTAGCATGCATGACATCAGGTCTTAGAGGTTGTATTTTGTTACTTTTTGGCACTTGAGTATATATAAGATTCCGATGTATTTAACTTATAGTTGCCTTATTTTTGCATTTAAATACTTTATCTTAAAAATTATTTGATTGGTGATTTGACTTACCTGTTAGGGAAAGGAGGGGGAGTGTAGGTGTATCATGACCCTTATGAGATTTTGGTCATGGAAATACAGGTGTGAATTTTGAATATATAAACATTTAAATTATCAAGGCCAACTTCGGAAAAGATTGTCTGAAGTTGTGGTCTTGGCAACACCTAATTTTAGATATTTCTTATTGAAGTTGAGATCTAGGCGAAACTCAACTTTAAAATTTTTTGCATGAGGTTAGGATATTTATTTGACTAAACTTTAGGCATTTTCATATGAAGTTTAAGTGAATAAATTTTTGACTATAATCAGTGACTTGTTCTTTGAATTTTAACAATAAAATATATCATTCAATATTCAAATCTAACTCAAATAAGCTCAAATTTGAAACATAACTTTTATATATCATAAAGAATAAACACTAATCATCAGTTTTTCAAAAATAATAACAAATCTGACGAAACTACTTTACAACAATGGTGGTTTATCATTATTTCCAAACTTCTCCTACAACATCTATTTATTTTCAAGCTTTTCAACTATCATGAACTTATTCTATCATGCATACTGAAATAAAATTAATTCCAACACGGGATCAATGAACAAAAATTATCTGCTAATCTCAAATCTTAAGAGAAAGAAAAATGTAGCATTTTGTCTGAAGCTTCCACATATTGGGTACCAATTAAATATTTTTTAAAAATAAATATAAATTAATTAATAGCGATCCCCATGAAATTTTTATCCGCCTAAACGATAGGTCAGCTTGGGTTTCAATCCAAATTGGTCAGCCAAAAAACTATCATTGACTCAATCCATTAAAGTTTGGACAAGTTACGCATTCATGGATTAAATTTGATATTATTAAACATCATAATTCATTTTTTTTCCACTTATATGAATAACTAAAACCTAATTACGTTATAATCTAAATTTACAAAGTCCATACTCGACGGTTCTATACATCTACAATACACAAATTAAAAGAACATCTCTTCAAAGCGCGAATTGACACACACAATTTGTCATAACGAATTTCTACTACACACAACAATTATTCTATTTGAATTTCAAGAATTGGATAACACCTTTTGTAAACTAATGGATATCACCTTGCAATTGATTGAAACACGTTGGTACGATCCAAAAATCAACGATCATGATGGACATTAATATTTATTAAGAATACATATATTTTAGTTATTATTTATCTCATATTTTAATATTTTTATAATTTTTTGAGTATATATAATATTACTTTGTGTAAAATATTTTATCTTACTGTATAAGAATAACGAATTGCAAAATTGAAAAAAATTGGCTCAAAATTAAATAAAAAACAGGACAAAAATAATGAATGAAGACAAGAATGAACCTGCAATGATTGCCTTATGATGAGGCAATAATTACATGATTACATGCAATATATTTGAATTGCAAAGGAAATAGTAAAGAGAAATTGTAATTGGCGTTGAACGTGAGCAGATTCAACTTTAGCGAATTCAATTTTCACTGCGGCGCGGTGCCAATTACAGCCAACTTTTTGGATCCAAATATTTCTTAATTAATATAGTTTGCTAGTACCCAGAGTCAAATCATTTGAGGATGAATAATTTCAAGAAGGAGATATTGTCACACCTTATATCTTCAGAAGGAATTTCCCACCTTAGTACGTCATTTTTTATATGGAGTATCTAAGGTGTGTCAAGCCTTAAACTACGTGTATTCAGAAGTTTAATTAACGAAAATGTGAAAGTTGCAGAAAAATCATTATGCTGGCACCAAAAATGACTTAAGAATCATAGATGAGTTCTACGAGTCATGGGTCATGTCGTAAGTGAAAGTTGATGACGTTCAAATTCACTCTTCAATTTGGAAAAAAAAAAGTGAATCCAGTTGTATGCAATATAATTATCTAAATATAAGTTGGGCCGAATTCCACAAGGACTTAGTATTGAATTAACTACTATCGTGAGTAAATAAATGATTCATTGCCTTAAGATTCTATTCTGGTTAATCTGAAAAGAGAGAAGTAAAATTAAATTGAAATATAGTTGGAAGAGATGGAACTAAGGTTGTGTCCCCGTCTAGTGTTGATCCACCTAAATCATTCAATCAAATTCATTGATAGCGTCCTTATATTCATATGCAAATAATCATCAAGTAATCATTTAATGTCTCTCAACAATTAAGAAGTGTTTGTCTATATTATTCAAATCAATAATAATTCAATAAAAATCGATTATATCCTACCAAGTAGATTCAACTTATTTCTAAGTGAATTCATTAAACAAGGGTTATGCCTTGAGATCTTGTTGATTAACCCTACCAAACCCTAATAAGCTCTTTCAAGCATAAAGTGAGCATAGTGGCATGGATTGGTGTTTACAACCACCAACCATAACTTGAAAATCAAGGATGAATCAAATATATTTAAGTCTATTATCAATTGATCATAATTGAGATATCTAGATTTCACAACCCTATTGGGTTCACAACCTTAGCAAAGAATTTAGCTTCTCGTGATAAAATAATTAAGAGAAATAAAATATTGAATTAAACATGATTCATTTACAAAAAGATGAGAGAAAGCTTGATTCAAAACCCAAGAAGTTAATCTTCAAAAATGGCTTACAAAGCAATGGGTTATCTCCCAAATCTAATTCTAAGTAATAATGTTCAAACCTCCGACAAAAATGCTTCTACTAAGGTCAAAATTTCAAACCCAAAATAATTTTGGACGGTCCAAATACAACTTGCGGGCTATACTTTTAATTAACTGTCCGTAGGTCGCTTTGCAAAATGAATTTCTCCTGTGATCTGTCGGTGATCGCAAATCAATTTGTGGTCCGTACTTTAAATTTACGATCCACATTTTCTCTTCGTTGTTTGAAACTTCAGAATGTTACTCTCTAATATTTAACCTACGGAGCCATTTAGTGTTCGTACCTTGAATCTACGGTCAGTATCTACTTCCATATGTTGAGCCCCAAGTTGCATCTCTAATTCTCACTCTATGGTGACCATTTACAATCCGTAAATAGCATCTATAGCTCATAACTAGCTTCTTATGTTGCGCTCAAACTTGAAATCTCTCTGAAGTTGATCCACATTAGACGAATACAGATTGATTTTGCGGCTCGTATGCCATCACTTTTCAGTAGATTTCTGTGATTGTTGCATCTTTATTTCAAGTCATTTCGATTCCTGAAACTTAGCAAAATAACATTATTATTGACTTATAATAGTAATATTAATATTCTTTTCCAAATTGGCCCTTGATATATTCATAATACAATGTATAAATTTGATGATAATTATGTCAACTTAAAAGAAAAGAAGATCATAATTAAGGGTATTTTAATCAATATCCCTCTTAATTTTTAGGAGTCGGTGAATTTCTTAATCTATATGTCCAAGCCTAAAACATTAATTATTTTGAACTAGCGAACATATCCGCGCTTCACGCAGTCATAAAGATTTCATAAAGATATTAGCGAATAGATGAATATGTATGTTTTTATAAATTTAACCGAGATAAAAGAAATAAAAATATTTAATACACACTCCCATTTATATGTATCAAACTGAAAAGNACACACTCCCATTTATATGTATCAAACTGAAAAGTTCCACAGATAAAAAATTTTACTAAAATTTCATTGGTTGGTGGCTCTTCCTAAAATATTCAAGTCTCATTTGTCTTTTTATGTTCCTTTCAAGCATACAACTTTCAATTTAACGTTGTTCTCTAGTAATTGTTATTTATTTATGTCAATATAAATATTATTTCATCTTAAAATATTTTTCATAGAATGTAATTCTTTTTAAGTCTTGAATATCAATATTTATTCTTAAGATTCTCGTAAGTCTTGAATCTCAGTATCTATTCTTAAGATTCTCGTTGGGGTATTTGAAGGATTTGAATGACATAGTGCATAATGAAGTATTTCTAGATCCATGGCAAGAAAATTAAAAATCGCGCTTTGCGCGGTGAGATTAATAATATGACTTTTTTTTCTAAAGCCTAAATATGAGTCTCTCAATCACTAGACTCGGAGTGAGACTCTTAGATTGATTTGGTGTTTTTAGATGAAGGGAGTGATAAGGTTCAGAAAGAAAGGAAAGCTTAGTC
>JACEIK010003671.1:20123-36937 GCA_018107945.1 Datura stramonium | reverse complement strand
ATATTAAATTGCCACTAAAAGACTAGAACCTTGCAGTAGATTTCATGATAAAAGGACCTAAACGAAAATAAAATATCCTTTATCTTTACAAAAATGGACATATTTGGTCTCCACTGTAACAGAATTCTATACAAATGAAAAGAGTCGTAACTTTGATTAGAAATAACACAGTATTAGCGATCTGCGTTTTTTTCCTATAACTTGTCTACTTTTTGCCATCTTTAACGTTTGGTCTTCTTTATTGCACTCAAACAATGCCAAATTCATTAGATTTACATGAGAGGCTTCTGATTTGTGTTAACTCATCAACATAAATCATATGATACCAAAAAGAAATTGAACTATGACTAGTAGTCATTTACTTTTCATCTTTCTTTGTTAAGTTACTTACTCCCGCATTCTCCGTTTCAACCTTCTTTTCTCATTCTTTTTTATCTTCATTGTTTAGTTAAGATATTTGATTCTTTTATTTGCAAACAAGTGCCATACCGAAAGAAAAAAAGTGAAAAAGAAAAAGCTAAAAATTCTAAATCAATGATCAACGAAAAATAATATAAACCAATTTTACTGGCAGGATTTTATCGTAGCATTGACTTTTGAATAGGAGGATGCCTTTTGGAGGGCGTTATGGCAGAGTATTGCCGTTACTTTTAACCAAGTTTTGACTCTTTCTGTTAGAGTTTTAGGAGCTCAAGACCAAATTTGTCCACTTTTTCCAAAAAAAAAAAATGTTGTATGTTTGAAAGTATATACCAAAGACCAAATTACTTCTATACCATATTTAAGGAACTATTTAGGTCTCTTCCTCCAGATTTTACTATGAGAAGAATGGGTCGAACCAGTTACGAGTGAATGGGAGAAAGCTACTGAAATGCGACTAAAGGACAATATTTAGCAACAGTTTCAACAACATCAAGAAAAGAGCAAATCCATCTATCAATGAATGGTCAAAGATACTGAATACAACCCTACAGCAATTTTGGCTATAATAAAAACAGGGCCAAGCCAAGAAAAGAAGTGATTCACTTCGACTGAAGTACACAGATATCAGATTTGAGCTACTTTAGCCTTTTAGGTTTTGCTTAAAAGATTTAAATCCGCCCTACCCCTCAAATGCTTAACACCCACTCCCGCTTTTTTCCTTGTTAACTAGGGGACGCAGCAACTGGTAAATTATCCAAATTAAATCGTACACTTGCAAATTCAACAGTAATCGCAAATAAAATTCCACGACGTAAGGCACGAAAAGATCACAATCAGAGCAACAAATAATCACCATTTATAATTTAATTCTTGTACCATCCCACAATGTAAAGAATTCCAATATGACTGGACCAAAACTGTGACAAGAGCGTCTCCGTGACAACCCTTGAGCTTAAAACTCATTTGATGAAGAAAAACTCTCAGCAAACCATAATCACCAACCGTCCTATCCTTACTGAAGGAGGACTCAAATGCAACACTTCTAATATACACATTCTACAAAAAGAGAAGGGTTTCCCGCCTTCGCCCACACTCTTTCAACCAAAATGACAACAGACTGATGATGCATGACCTCAAGCCCAAATGAATTATGTTTATGAGAAAGAATTGATAATCAAATATTTGATACACACGAAGCTACAGCCTAGCAGCTTCCATCGCATTGCAAAACAGTTGTCATCCTCCACAACACTATGATGATAGAATAGATTGCAATGCTATCTGCTGCTGAGGCTGCAAGGAGGACCATGTTGAGGCCAGGGTGGCTGGTGGTAATGTTTGCTGAAGCTGCCTCAGCAGATTAATCATTCGACTAGCGGTTTGCTCAGTAGCAAGGTCCTTACCGGTACATAGAACCTACAGAAGAAGCATATATGCATTTACACAATGGCAGTGGCTACATGAAAATCAATACGATGAAGTGAAATGCAATAGGACAATCATGTTAGCTTGGCTGATCAATCAAACCATTTATGGATGCAAAGAGGGGGAAAACAAATCCCAAGAAAAAGAAGAGAAGAAAAGAGTTACACCGGAGTCCCTAAAATAAAGAGAAAAGGAGCGGGACCCACCAAAGAAAACTAAAAAGCAAACCTTTACAACCTATACAAGAAGCTTTAATAACACACCTCAGCAAAAACCGAAACAATTTTTGGAAGGTACTGATTGTTAGGACCCAGAAGTTCTCCATCTGACCTGCAAGCAGGAAAAAATGGTAAAATATAAAGACTACATAGACATTAGAACATCATATGACATGTAGGCAAGTTTGAACCAATGCAGGTCGGTGAATGTCAAAACATTTCAAGATGACTCAGATCAACCACCCATAGATCAAAAAGCTGTTACATAAACTGGGTTAATGACAAAAATCACGCTTTATTGCAAGGGATATATCAAGCTCTTTCTAAATATTGAATGAAATAGAGGTCCTAATGGAGCAAAAGGGATAGAGGATTCACGTAACTGAATCCATCTAGCTTGGGATTAAGCTGCAGTTGTTGTCGTTGCATGCATCAAACTTAGTCAAAGATATGATCAACCAAACTGTATCATGTAAGCTCCATTGGGGACTCCAAAAACCTCCTAAGTAAGGATTTTGAAATGCTACTTCAAATATTTAGCTCAGTCAAAAGTAGCTTATTTTTTTCAGATATCTACAGTGCAATTTATTTGCAACATGCAACTAACAATATTAATGATATGGATGTAGGGCATTTGGAGCAACAGAAAATTGCTGAAAATAAGTTGGACAACATATAATTTGGACAGACGAAACAACAACTGGAAAATGCATGGCCTGTTCATAAAAATTTGAAATACAGAGGTTGATCCATATCCAGATGCTTCCACCATTTCTAAGGTAAGAGAAAAGGCCAAAGGATAAAGAAAACTCATATAATACCTTTCAACCATTGAACAAAGTTGGTCATGAACAACCTTTGCCTCGATCAGGTCACCTTTTATAGGCAGGCAATTCAACCAAGCAGGAACAACCTGCCAAAAGTCATAAAATAAGAAATTTGAACAAATATAACAGGGTACCAGGTAGTAGAGAAAAATGAATTTTCTACGTGCAAAAGCTATAGAGGTTTAGCTAAGATAAATTTTGACATGTGAGCACATGCACAATCGAGGACAGACTTAAAGCAAGCGCACTTATACTCAGGACAGTAAAAATCTATCTTTTTTCAGAAGCAAAAGCGACGACATACAAAGACAAACTGATGATCGATAGATTTTGCCTCCGCAACTCAAATAAAAAAGGGCAACACTACGAGTTATTTATTGAAAATGTTTCACAGCCAGTCCAATAGTTTTTAGTCTTGAAAGTAACTCTACATGTCTGTATTATAAATAATTGTACGAGTTACAAGCAACAACAACAACCACCACCCAGTAATATCCCATCAAGTGGGGTCTGGGGAGGATAGATTGTACGTTGACCTTACCACTACCTTAGAGGGTAGAGAGGCTGTTTCCGGAAGACCCTCGGCTTTAAGAAAAACAACGTAATAACAACACAGAAGACAACATATAATAACAACTAGTGCCCGCACCAAAGACATCAGGTAGCAAAATTGTACGAGTTACAAGCACTTGAGAAAATCACAAAAGCAATGATTATGGTCTTCACAATTTGATGCAAGCACTGAAAGTTGAGTACTCTATCTCAGGCATATTGTAGTGATGAACATACAAACATATCTAACAAAAAAGAAGCTTGGGATTTCGGAAGAATATACCTGGGCTGAGTCAATACTGTCACGATGAAACTGACATATCTTCCCAAGTGCTGAAACAGCATTATCATATGCCATTACATTTTCGGGTTGAAGAGCATTGGGATGCCTTATAACTATGTTGAGCCTCGAAAGAGCCTCTGAATTAATAAGGTCAAAAATGAAATCAAGATAAGAACACGGCACCCCCATTGAAAAATCTGAGCAAATAGTAAGTAGAAAGGAACAGTTTTGAACACCATGGTCAACAATATTATACCTCCGACAAGAGGTTTGAAAACAGAACCCCCATATTCTGCACATACCCCAAGTCCATAAACAGCAGCCTGAACAAACCATTGTTCTGATTTCAGATAAATCTAATAGGATGTGCAACTTGTCTGAAAAATGCTACAACCAGTAAACATATACAAACCTGCCGGACGTCCGGGCTTTCATCATTGCATGCTTCCAAAAGGAAAGGCAGATATGTGTCATAGTACCTATTTTGCACAGGAAAAACAGTCAAATCTAATACTTGGAATACTAGCAGCTCAATTAAGTAGGCGCTTGGACATGCGATTTCATCTCGGGATTTGAAATCATGAGATGAAATCCCAAATTCTCAAAAAAACTTGATTTGGAATTTCAAATCATGAGATTGACTTTTTCAAATATAGAATTTGACCCACAAATTTATATTTTATAAAAAAAAAATTCACCATTTTATATTTACCAACCATTTATTTCTAAATGTAAATAAAATTTGTTATTGATATTATTACTCTTACCAACCTTTGCTAACCATTTATATCGGATATAAGTTTGTCAACTATGTGGGAGGAGGAGTAACACACTACAACTTTCAATTTTACTTTTTATTGGACTAAAGTTTAATCAATAAATGTTGTATTTTTTTAGAATAAGTTATACTTTGTTATGAACTTTTACTTATTTGGTAAGATTATATAAGAATTGAAAAAATTTTGATAGTTTTCGCAACTTCTGGGGGTTTATGTTCATGAGAAAAAAATGCAACTTAAAATTCCAAATTACATGTCCAAACAAAACTTCAATTTCATCTCATATGATTTCATCACGCATGGCCTAACAGGCCCTAAGATAGAACCATATACATAGACTTACTTTAGAGCTGCTTCACGGCACTGCTCTGCAATGTCATCAAAAATACAAATTGCAATTCTCCTTTCTTCAGCTGTTTTATCCTTGCCCTTAACGGATGTGGGAAAAGGATCAAGGAAAAAAAGAGTTATATAATGAAATGCAAACAGCATACAAGATGAGAGTTGTATCAAATAACATGAGGTGGTCCTTACCCACATAGGCATTAGATATGATGACAGTTCGTCAAATAAAGGCAAGAAGGCTGCCTTGAACGTCTTGATCAGTGTGCCTAATATTTCACCAACCTGATCAAAAGAGACAATGAAATTCGATTAGTCAGACATATAATAGATTCCAACGTTTGAGATTTTTATCAAGATACACCAGTTTAACTTATCTATGAACTTCAATCTTATGTTAAACATACTTGGTCAAAAACTTCTTCTTCTTGCTCATTTTCCTCCCTGAGCAACTCACTTTCCTCAGCATCAAAGTCTTCAGCTTTGGCCCTCTCTGCACGTTCTCGTTTTCTACTTGAACTGGCTGTGATAACTTGTTTTATCTCTTCCACAATGCTTCGTACCTGACCTTCATCCAGGAGTGGTCCAGAGATCTAGAAAAAACAGCAGAGAAGGATTCTTAATAAGATTAAACATCTTATACCCCACGTGGAATACTGACAGAATCATATATTTCAGGATGCATTTAGATTTAAGGCCCTGTGCAAGTTCAAAAATCATTTCACAGGTTTCTAGTCATTACTTCTAGAAGTCATGCTCTGGGTCTCCTAGTTCTCATGCCTTTCTCGCCTGCAATCCACTTTTCTTCAATAGATAATGAATTTTACAAGCACATTAATACTTCTCTGACAAATTGTCAAGCTACAGAGCTACTACTCCCGCTTCTAGCTGTTTCTTAAATGGTGGTGTCTGGGACACCATTAATATGATGATATCCAACTTATTTCGCACTTATTTAGTATGATGATATGAAATGAGCTTTGAATGAAGAAGAGGGGTTTCATACAGCCAACCCCAACTTGATTGGGACTATGGCATAGTAGTAGTTGTTGTTGTTGATGTCCAGGCCAGCTTGCATGCACCTCAATAATCCTGCTTCTAGCTTTGACTAAACTAATGTGACAACATTATTCAATAAATTAAACCTAATGAAACATTCAAACACCACAGCCTCAACTGGCCAGTGGGCTGTCTAGATTTGCTTTTTATTTGAGCTGGGACATTGGGGCTGAGGGCAGAGGGGCTCTATGATATAAAGCCTCTTTTTCCTTGAATCTAACATCAAGTTGAATAAACTGTGAGTCACATTTGCTTGTTGCACTAAGTTTTCTATCAAAGACTTCTGTAGAATTAGAATGTGCACCAGTCCATGCACAAAAGGTATTTAACAAGATAATTGATCAGGCATGTTGCAGCACTATTACTTACAGACAAATCTCTAATTTCCAATGTGAGAGCCGTTATACATTAAGTACATGTAATCAAGCCAACAGAAAAATTTAAATGAGTAAAAAAAAGTAAACATAAATGGCCATATAACAACCACAAGAGAACGGATGGCTACAGAGGCTGACTCTCATCATACTGATCACTTAAGAAGAAAAATAGTTTTGAAAACACAAGCTTATAATGGTTAACGCATCAAAAAGAAAACAACAATCTTGAATGATTAACCAACCTGCACACACTCATTCAATGCATCTAACATACTTGCACAGATTTCTGTATCAGGCTCCTGCAAGAGATAGCAACCGAAATGTCAGAAAACTTTCAACCCTAACACATGTACAATAATCACTTCCTACAGAAGAAAGAACACCATGACAACAAATAACTAGCAAGGTCAACCTTATGCAGTGCTTCAACCAAAGCTGGAATGATGTAGTCTGATAATTGCTTGACATAGGTCTCATTTCGTCCCTGAGCAATCCCTTTCTCTACAGCCAGTTTAGCAGAACGTAACAGCTCTGGCATTGCTATAAGCCAATACAAAATAAAATATCAGTGTCTTCTCCCTAAAAAAAAATCAATAATTGGAGAACTCAAGAAACCTAAAGAAAGGTATAGAAAAATAAGAAATCTCACCTGATACTGCCGCTTTCCTGACCTCCTCATGGAAATAGAATTTGAGAAGTGGAACTAACGTCGGAGCAACCTATTTAATGCATTAATGTCCCTTGATAAATGCAATTTAACTCAATAGAATGTATGAAAGAATATGTAAGTGATTGTTGATGTCAACCTGATCAATCCATGGGTAGAAACCTTCCTTCAGCTCATCAGCATAGCAGCATAGCATATTACAAGCTGTAGCCTTCTCCTCTAAGACGCTTGTTTTGATGCCTATCCTTTTGTCCCCAAGAGTTATGGTCTCCATACTGCAAGACATGAAGAATCTTAAATAAGATATGATATAACTCCAATAGAGTAACCACAAATATGTTGCCAATACACTTCATACCATAAGAAGGAAAAAAAAAGGATTAAGTCATAGACATTTACAATATACATTTAAAGTTGTTAAATGTCATAACTTCTGAATGTAAGAAAGAAGTTATCTTCTTATAAAAATTGTATCAACAAACATTGATGGTTTGATCCAAAAATGCAACATAAGCATGTTCTCAGTTTAGCATGTGACCTTTGTTTTCCACAAACTAACATGAATAGACACCACACAAACCACACTAACCATGGAGCTGACCATGTGGACAAAATCTACATGCATATTAATTAGGCCAAATACATAGACAGCCATTCAAACTTGACATGAATATCATTTAGACACCTTATCTTCAGTCATGACCAACTGAACTTTAGTTGACAGAAATGTGTCTCTTGGGTACAAAATGCTGATGCATGACATAGTACACACATCTTTTTCGGCTGAATCTCTCATTCTCCTCTTAAGAAAATGAAATTTTTTTTCCAACACTCGGACATTATCTGCTGCTTTTGGCCCATCAATAAAATATCCAACTCTGAGTCTTCTTGAGCCTTCAGCAATGCTTTTTCAAGTATCTTCTCCTCTTCTTTTCTTTTTTTTTCTGATTTTAACCTCTTCATTTTTATCGCAGTACTGATAATTTGTCCTTATTGAGTAATTAATACTCCCTCTGTTTCATTTTAATTGTTAGGTATACTAAAAATAAGTATTTCAAAATACTTGCAAGTTTCAAAATTCAAGAGACAATTGACCATATCTTTTCCAATTCTGCCCCCTTAGTACTTAAAGTCATTCTAAAATGTGAAAAGAATTATTGTTGTATGTTTCTAAGAAATTAATAGGGTTATATAGTCTAATTACCATCCCTATTCTTAATGAATGTGCAGATCTTATCCTAGCAATTAAAATGGAATAGAGGGAGTAGTTTGAAAGAGCGTAAAAGGGGTAGAACCAGCCACTCAAAATATTTGTTCTTACTAAATAAATGTAACATGGTGGAGAATTAAGAAGAAACTCTTCTGCAATTTGTTGCCTTGATTTGGATTATACGGGTTTGGACCTTGCAGAATTTCTTTCATTTTCGTGCTTACCATGTTGCACATTTTGGCTCCTCCTTGTCCATCGTTCGCCCAATGATGATGTCATTTTCAGCTTGCCCAATTCGTCCATGTTTCTTGATCAGCTGGATTAGAGCAAACATTTCTTGGTTTCTTTTAAATTTCTATGTCGGACGAGAAAAAGGAGTATCCTTTGGTGATAGGGCTTGACAATTTGGGGTTGCAATGTTAAAAGATTTGGGATTCAAGCAAAGAAGAAGTGCATGTGTAGTTGTTACCTTGAATTTTTTCTTGGTGGTACTGTTGGTAATGACCCGAAACTTGTGACACCAAGTTGCTGTTATTCTCTAAAGGGTAGACAACTAAAGGCAAGGATTCTATTTTTGGGATGAAGGTGAAGAGAGAATGGGGGTGAGGAACTGGAGAAGTACTTCTTTCAGATACGTGTTTTTTTATATGACATGTGTCTTTATTTGAGTCCATTGACACATTATCAGTGTGTACAAATCATGAACTTGGTTTTGTTGACTGAGGGGTTCATGAGACACACTTTTGTCATGTAAAAGTGTTCAACTGGTCACAACTAAAGTTAAGGTGTCTTAAATGACATTTCATGCCAGTTTAAGGGGCTAGCTATGTATTTGGCCAATTATTTAACTGGCATGGAAAAACAATAGTATGTTTTTCTCTTTTCGAAAGCTGTGGCAAATATTCACCAATTTTATAATTTTTACCCAAAATTTTCTATAGAACATAAAATTCAAAATGAAAAGTAACGCCAGCTGAGAGGAACTCAATCAGCAAGGAACTTCATAATTAAAGGTACTAAGGGAAACTTCATTGAGAAAATCTTACCTATCATCATCTGAGTCATCAAGTTCATTGTCTGAATCTGCAGATGATATGGTCACATCAGGCTTTAGTTGAGCAGACTGAAGTAAAGGAGGCATGACTACACTCATGTAAGGCAGGAAATCCTGTCCCAAGCACTTGCAAAGCCTTGCCCAGGCCTACAATGATATCAAGAATATAGTGATGACAATGTTGAGAAATAAGTTCTGTCGTCTGTGGAATCAAGGAATGCACCCAAACCTGCAACATATAACTAGTAGTAGGATCATCTGTCTCCATTTGTGATCCTTGTAGCGACATAAGAACTTCCATAACCTGTAAGGTCAATAAAGTTTCAAGTGTAAGCATAAATTAAGTGTCAGCATACTCTTTCTGGGTGTACTCTTTTTCAGCTTTTAGCTGGCATACATCAATTAACTTTACTTCAAAAAAGTTTCACGTATAAGCAATGTCCTAAAAATTGAACAGATCAGAGTGGAATATATGAATGAGGGCCCGCTATTCTTAACGGCATTAATATATTCATCCAACAATGTAAAATTAAAATCTTATTCATTAAAACTGGGCAACATTGTTCTGTGTTGTCATGCTGACCTGCTTAGCGTCATCTCTGAATTTGTCTTTGCCGACAGCCATTCCAACCAAGCTTATGCACTCCATGGCTTTGGCTCGAAGCATACGATTAGATTTATCATTCGCACTTACCAAGATGGTTTTCAAATATGGCATTACAGCATCGTAATACTTCTGGAAGTGCTCCTGTTGAATGAGTTTATTAGCAATTGGTGTCCAAAATGGAAATCTGAAATATTTGGAATCAGAAAAACTGTAACAAGTTAATACCTGGGATGAATCAGCCACCGAAGCCAAAGCAGTTAATGCTCCTTCTTGCACCATTTGTTTTCCATTCTGCATTTCAGACAATAGCAAAGAGCAGAAAGAAATCATGAGCATCATTTGCCAGTAGTAAATGATATGACACCACATAATATCGTGTGGATTACCTGTAGAAGTACAAGTAGTTTGCTAACTATTCCATCTAAATAAGGTGTCAAAATTTCTGGTGTGCAGTTCTCACTGAAGTTGAGGACAGCTGATGCAGCATGTGCCTGTGAATTAAGGAAAAGAAAAAGGCAAAACCATAATTTAACTGCATTGACAACAAAACCAAGCAATCACATGCATAAGCACCCTAACCAACAGTAATGCATAATGATATGTTAAGTAAGTGTAGACGAGTTCCCAGAAAAAGCAGAAGAGAACTTCTGTAGTTAAGAAAATTCACCATCACCAATGATTAATCAGGTACTAAAAACATTCAGTTTCACCAATGATTGATCAACTATAGTCACACATAAATAATAAAGCAATTTATCATTCTTTCTACAAGTGATAACAATCAGTTGCACCTCAATCCAAATTATGGTGGTTTCAACCTAAGTGCCTGCTCCGCTCCATTCACACCTGTTTCATTATCACTGGATAACTTGTCCTTTAGGCAAATTAAGGGTTCTCCAGAAACTAGAGGTGCCTTTAAGAATCACTCTACCCATACAAGGACAAAAAAGTGGCTAATAAGAAATTTAAAGAGAACTTTTTACTGAGTACCAGTGTAACAAGTAAAAACAGCTTATACCATAATCTCAGCTAGTTGGTGTCATCTATATAGATCCTTTGTTCCCATTGTGCTCGTTCTTTAGAAGGCAATTATTAATAATAAATAATTCAACAGGTATGAAAGCAATAGCGTAAAAAGTTAATACACTTTTTGTTCTCATTATTAAGCATTATCTTACACTGCTGTTCAGGAGAGACATTTGACAAAGATACAGCATCTATAATGGGTTCACAAACCACCAGGACACACCTGAACTCGTGGATTTTGGAAATCATCCATAGCTGTTGCCAATGCCGGCAGTACTCTGCTGTGGTACTGTACTTGCAAATCTGGCCCCAAGTCAGTAGACAACTGGCCAACTGCATTAATAGCTGCCCATCTTACTCGAGGATGAGGATCTTGGAAACAGCTCAAAACCATGTTTACAACTTGCTCCAAATTCTTAATCATTACCTATTACAGCAAAAAAAGAAAACCCGCGGAATTAAAATCAACAAATAAAGCAAAACAAACAAGACTTAAATTGACAAACAGACAGAATCTGGACAGATGGCTGAGTGAAGTATCTTCAACTTCTACATAAATACTTGCATGATTGGCACCAATGAGCAGCTGACAAGACAACACTAGTCCAATAACCCAGCTAGTTGACTCTTGTAAAATTAGCCAAAATGGTCAATGAGCAGAAATATTAAATGAGATAAGTAACCATTCAGCAGTGATAATAGAAACAAGTAAATGAACCAGCAATAAGCACCAAATCTTTGGTACGATGTTTAATAAATTCACTCCTAATAAATGCTCCTTCCATCCTATTCTACGCCAAATCTACCCTTTATAGAACCATCCCAAAACATTTGACAGAATTCCACTTTTATAGAACTTTTACAATTTTAACAACACATTCCTACTCAAAATTTAACTTTGACACTATCAGATTAATATTTACTTTAACATGTTCTATTCCAAAGTGGGGAGTTCCATTTTCCCGATTAGCTTATTTGCAGAATCCAGTTAAAAAAATTTATATTTCATAACAAGCTAAACTCTCACATAACCTTGAATGGAGAGAGTACAAAGACCAAAAAAATGGAAATTTCATTAGTACCTTTGTGCAACCTTCAGCAATCTGAGCAAGTGCAATGAGCGCAGCATGGTGCTTTTGCCATTCGGGAGCAGCCAAGTAAGGAGGCAACTGCTCTGATGCAACAGGAACAATAGTACTACCACCCAATGCAATGGCCAAACGATCCAAACACTCCTGACCAACACTGTAATTACTTGTTTCCCCTGCATCCTCGTGCTCAACTTCAGCACTATGCCAAACAGGTTCATCATCAATATCAAGCAACATCTTCATCAAAATGGCAAACAGCCTACTAATAAACTGCGGCAATTTCCTCATCATCCCGGGGGCCCTTTCCCTAGCCTCGGCCAATGTAATAACAAATTCAATAGCCAAATGCCTCGTCCCCTCTTCTAAACTCTCGGCCTCAGCTATTTGCAACATTGAACCAACCACATCAACAAGCTGCCTCCTCAAAAACCTAGGCTCGGTACCCGCCAATTCAATCAACAATTCCAAAGCTTCTTGTGCAGTCGCTTCTTGTCCACTATTCAAAGCCTCGGTCAAGGTCTTCATCATTGCAGGCAATAGATCCTGAAACCTATCCCTATCACTTGAGCTCGATAAACACTGAATAAAATTAATCACAGCACTTAATCCCGCAATCCTCACATCAGGATTGGGCGAGTTATTCAACGTCTGCATAAACACTGAATGCAAATCCTTAATATAGGGAACTAACATCTCCCCAACATATTGAGCTAATAAAGCAAAGATCAAGAACGCAGATTCCTGTAATTTAGGTAAATCCGAAGTAACACATTGAAACATAAATGGTAACAACTCAGGCCATTTGTTTTCGGGGAGAATTGAAGAAGCAAGTTCGGAAACGGTGTCGCAAAGTTTCTTGATGATGGATTTTGATTCTTCGCGTTGGATACATGTGAGAAGGACTGTTTTTATACCGGACTGAGTCGACTCATTGAGGCGCGGCCAGATGAACGAGTCATCTCTGGTAAGCAACTTTCGGAGGAGGATTGCGGACATGGCACGGGCTTCATGGTGAGGGGAAGAGGTGAGGAGATTGGCGAGCTTGAGAGCAAGTGAGTTGGGATCGTTTTGCTTGATGAGATTGAAGATTGACTCGGCCTGAGATCGTTGCTCGTTGGAAGCTGACATGAGATGGGAAATTAGGGTTTCGAATGGTGCTGAATCGGGTCCGAGGATTGCAGCCAGTTGAGCTTGCTCGGCAGCCATGGCGAATGAGTGAGAGAGGTGGATGTGTGGATAATGGCTGTGGAGAAGGTGGCGGTGTGCTGTGTTTTGTGAAATTGGGGTTTCTCTCTCACACAGGGAACCGTGTGTCGCTATGAATATATAGAGGCGTGAAATACACACTGGCGCAATCCTTCGTCTTCGCGAAAATAGAGAGAGTGGGAATTGGGAGGGTTTTGGGTTTTTGAATTTTTTATTCATTAAATAAAAAAGGAAAAGGAAAAATAAAGTGTAATACTCCCTTCCTAAGTGGTATTTTACCTAATCAATATTATTTTAACGATGTTCTTTTAATTTTATCTTTATTTAAATAGAAAAAATTTTACATAATTAAAAAAATATTAATGAGTAACATTTTTTTCAAGACATAGGGTAAGTGGGTAAAAATATTTTTTTTTTAGGAATAAATAGTTTTATTCAGAGGTATGTCCAAGCTAAAAGCATCAATTATTTTGAAACTAAGGGAAATTCAAACAACTTGAGTTGATTTAATCTAACGCCAACAAAATCATGAGTAGATATGTCTTGCAGAAGATAAATTAATGTGTGATCTACTCAAACTTTTGACTATGCGAGGGAACACTGATAGATATTGTTCCTCTGAACCTTCCCTATTAGGTAACTAAAAAGTAAATAAACGACTAAGTAACAATTGAACATAGGATTTATACGTGAAAAATCATCCAAGCTCAAATGGATGTAAAAGCCACAACCTACACCCTTGTAGGATTTCAATTAAATTTCACTAAAATAACACTAAGCCAAATTTGGATTAATCCCCGTAATCTAAGGATCTACCCCTAATCCCTTTACGAAGTTCCTAACATGTTTTTATTCCTTCAAATTGCCCTTAGCTTGAAAAACATAAAAAACAGACTCAAAATAATGTTTGTGACCTTGATAGACTGCTTCTACAAAAGAAAATAAAAATTACAAACTTAACCTAATACTTTCACTAGAGTTGACGTTTGAGAGAATCTGTAACCGCTTTCAGAATAGACCAAGGAACAAACTTGTGCACTTTCAACTCTCCTTCGTATTTCAAACTTGCTTTCTTGATGCTCAGTAAATGTCACGACCCGAGCTAAGACACCGGACCGAGAAACAGAACCTAGAACCACGAATAGCTCCAAGTCAACCCATTGCATGAACATAGCGGCTAAAGAACATAAACTAGTGAAAAACTGATAAACTGAATATGAATAAGCGGAAATATACACACATAATAGCCATAAACCGAGTCAATACTAACAAGATGAATTTCTACATATTGTCTGAAAAGCCTCTAACATAACTGATGAGCTGATGGAACAGCATCCCCAACTAGCTTGACAAAGTCTGTAACTGAAATAACAAAATAACAAACTAAGTTGAATATCCTCGGAAGATGAGGACTCACCAATACTGGCTAAACTGAACTGATACGGAAGCAGGACCAACACTGGCTAAACTGAACTGATACGGAAGCAGGACCAATGGCGTGGCTGAATCTGATCTCTCGGACTTGTATCATGAAATAATACAGCATGGAGCATGCGGTCAGTACATTGAATGTACTGAGTATACAAGGAAAGTAAAACAGACTAATAAAATACATAAGAGTTCATAAGAGTAAGACATTTCAAAACATGAAGTGATAATCATAACATAAACATGAGGGCTCAAGGTTTTCAAAACCATTCATAAACTAGCCATAATCGTAATCATAGGAGAAACCTTGTAAAACATAACTTGAGTCAAACCATCGTAATCATGATCATGCATAAAATATAAGGAACAATGGGAGGACTCGTCTTAACTGACATCATCATGATAGAGCTTACATGATGCCCCAACTATCTCGCTCAAGTGGGCGGAGCCGTCCTAGGCTTGCAAGGCAAGGGACGTAAATGACATGATATCACTAATAGGGATCCACCTAGAATTCATGAATATAAACCTACGTTGGCGCATAGTTCTGAGACTACGGAGTTTACCGAAATGTCGGGCCTACTCAGTGCTAAAAACTGCTCCCAAAAAAATGCACATAAGAGCTCATATAATAATCGTGAAGTCATACATGAAGTTCATGGCTAGTTAAATCATAACATACTTGATCATACTTGAAATACATGATTAGCCATGAAATAAGGGCCTGTGAGTCGGCCAAAATCATAAACTCATAAATTATGAAGAACATATATGCTTGAGAAGATCACCATACTTTAAATTCATAAATTCATGAAGAGTACTTGAAGGAAATCATATCATAAATCATAAATTTAGGCTTAGAAGAATCAACATCATAACAGAATCATAAATTTAATCTTTCATGAAACTTGCATAATTGGGCATAATTTTTTTCTAAAATTTGCAATCATAAATTAATAATAAAAAATAAGTATACAATCTGCCCATAGATCTTAAAATATGATTTGAAATATGAAGAAAATTGACCCATAAATAAATCATAGGGAAATTTTATGAAATTGAGATAAAACCCCATAGGATCATACACTTAAGTTCATGAACTTGATGAGAAATTTGGGCATGAGAGTGAAAGAAAACTCTCATTCATGGCCCTACATACCTGGGTAACCTGATTCTTAACTTGACTTGAAAAGCCCAAGAGATGTCACGCCCTACCTTGAGAGGCATGACTGGCACCTAGTGCCACACTGGGATCTAACTGACCTGGCTGGGCTTATGCACATCTGGTGCATGCCTGCAATCCAATTCAAAAAAACAATGAGTTATATCTCGGCTGTAAACACAGCCTTCGGCCGACAAGGCCGTATAGCCACCTGTAAATAAAACAACTAACCAACAACAGGCAACAAAAGGGATTCTATGCGGGCCGACAAGACCACCATACTATCTAGTTGTAACAGAAATGATAATAAGCTACTATATTAGGCCCCACATGGCCACCACACGAAACATAGCTAATTTAGGCCTCACACGACCAATAACAACCAACTAATTGACAATTGTAGTCCGCAAGCCTCTAAGAATACAAATAGTGGTCGGGACAGGGCCCCGGCCTACCTCAAATGCTATACAAATGAAATACTATAACCTCAACAACCTGGCAACTCCGAAGGAGGGGAGCTGACCAAACTTCTGACTCTGAACAGTTGCTACTGAAAAGCCTGAACTTTGTCTGTCTAAACCTGCAGGAAAGTAATGTAGCGCCCCGGAATAGGCGTCAGTATAATATGTACCGAATATGTAAGGCAATAAATAAGTTGTTAAATACTGAAAGTAAATAGAGAGAAGGGGCAGAAGGATTAACCTGTAAGCTAGCTTATTCGTAATCTGCATCTAGAAAAGCACTACACGTATGTGAGCTACGTCTGTACAACCATATATCATAAGCTATAGCTAGCATACAAGAATAAAAACAAGAACCTAACTTGGCCCCCATAAGCCTGGAAGGTACAAGCAACACAGAAATAACTTATCGGGACCCCTATAACCCCTAACAGGTACACCTCAATCTATATACCCCTATCCAGGTTTCTATGACTCTACTGGTGTTATAGCCAAACTACCTGTCCCCCTGGGTATGCAATGATCACGGGAAATAATATAGGTCCCGTGATACGCTTTACAACTTAAATGAGTCGTGTTTTCTAAGCTATTTGATACATTTTCATGTGATTTTATAT
>JACEIK010003670.1:3658-157792 GCA_018107945.1 Datura stramonium | reverse complement strand
CCCGAGTAACATTCAACATTTTATCAATGTCCCCACATACCCACAATATGAAAAATATACTAGCAACGAAAAGCATAAGAACAGGATAATGGGGAGACATGATGGGGAAAACTTCTACTTTGGCATGCTCAAACTTATTCACATCCTCAAACAATAATCAAAATTAAAGTAGGTCAAACATACTGAATAAATTTGAGAAGAAAGGGAAAAGAGAGATAGAAGCTTGGTGTTGACCAACAATGGAGCTTCCACAAGACTCTTACTTTATCTTAGTGAAAAGATGAGTGAGAAGTGATGAGATGAGAAGAGTGGGAAGGGGGAACTTATAGGAGAGAAGGAGTGAAGAGGGGTAATAGGTAAGGAGGTGGGTTTAATGGTAGGAAGGTTGAACAGTGGTGTATGGGGAAGTGAAAAAATGTAAATGGGGAAATGGAAAGGTGGAAAATAGGGTTTATGGGAAACTAGAGAAGTTTTGACTAGATTTTTTAAATCCTTGGGTCAGGTTTGGTCATTGGGTTAATCAATATTTTTATTACATTGCATACGTTGGCCTGCATTTAACTGGCGGTCACCGATGAGTACTGATATTTCTCCGCCTTAATGAAGGTAACCAACACAATGTTCAGTTCACTGATTTGTAAGCGGTGATTAACCGATGGATTGCGGCTTCACACCTACATTTCGCTTTGGTCGCCATTTGTGCTTCAACTCCTAAGTGTTCTGTTTTGAACCAGCATTGCAATCGGTGGCACGCGGTTTGGCACCAATATACGCCGGCTGATCGCCAAATTTCCTGCTTCCTCTCCATCTTTCTACCCTTAACTCCTATTCCAGCGGTGCTTCCCGCACATTGAGAGGCTGTTCATCGGTCAATTGCAGTACCTGCCCTGTTCTTTCAATCTCTTTATTGCACATCCACTCATTCCTACAAAACAAAAACAACGAAAACATCAAATTGTACAACGTTAAAAGGCTTGGGTCGCCTCCCATGAAGTGTCTTAGTTAACGTCTTGGCAGAAAGGGTATCTTTACGATCTTCAAGCAGCATATTCATGGATAATTTACTGAACATTTCTATAAACTTGCAAAACTAAATATCTTCCTTTTTCTTCGTCAACCACTATGGATATGGATAATTCACCCTTAAGAAAGATGTCACTCCATCTATCATCAGGGAAATCATGCATTCGAAGAACACACGGGGCTACTCAAACTTCACCCCCAACAAAAATCAAGAACATTAAGAACAAAGCACTTTACCACAAAGGCTATCCATCGTAACATTCAACATTTTATCAATGCCCCTACATACCCATAATATGAAAAATATAGTAGAAACGAAAATCATAAGAACTGGGTAACGGGGAGACATGAGTGGTGAAAACTTTGACTTTAGCATTCTCAAACTTCTTCACATCCTAAAACAATAATCATAATCAAAGTAGGAGACAAATGCCAAATCTTGAGAACAAAGAGAAAAGAGAAATAGAAGATGGTGTTGACAAACAATGGAGTTTCAACAACACTCCTGCTTTAGCTTAGTGAAAAGATGAGTGAGAGTTGATGAGATGAGAAGAGTGGGAATGGGTATTTTATAGAAGAGAAGGAGCGGAGATGGTTGGTAGGTGAGGAGGTGGGTTTAAATGTGGGAAGTTGGAAAGATGGTGTATGGGGAAGTTAAAAAGTTTAAATAGGGAAATGGAATGATGGAAAAAAGGGTTTAGATGGAGTTGGAGAGGTTTTGATCGGATTTTTTAAGCCCCTGGGTTGGGTTTGGTAAATGAGTTAGTCAATATTTTAATTACATGCATACCTTGGGCTGTGATTAATCGGCGGTTGTCGGTGAGTATCGATGTTTCGCCGCCTTACCATAGGTGACCAACACCCTGTTCAGTTCACCGCTTTCTATGCGGCGGTTGACTGACAGTTTGCAGGTTCACAATTGAATTCGCCGGTTGTGGTCGTCATTTGTGCTTCAACTCCCAAGTGTTCTTTTTTGAACCAGTGTTGCAGCTAGCGGTACGCATTTGGCACTGGCATTTCGCCAGCTGATCGCCTTATTTCTTGCTTCTTCTCCTTATTTCTGCCCTTAACTCCTATTCGAGTTGCGGTTTGCGCACATCGATTGGCTATTCGTCTTTCGATTGCAGTACCTTCCCTATTCATTTATTCTCTTTTTTGCATGTCCACTCAATCCTACAAAGCAAAAACAAAAAAACATCAAAGTCTGCAAAGTAAAAATGTTTGGGTTGCCTCCCATGAAGTGCCTTCGTTAACGTCTTTGCATGACGGATATCTTCTTGATCTAAACACTTCGAAGGGTCATCCTCTGATTCAATCTAATCATCAAATGGTTCATAATGCTCCACTTTACCATCAAGTACTGCCATGAGCTTTCACTTATCTTAGGGCTTCATAGGTTGACACACATTGAAGGTCATCTCATCACCACCTACTTGGAACTTAAGCTCCCCAAGATCTATATCAATCAAAGCTCTTCCCATTTCTAGAAGTAGGCGACCCAAGATAATTAGCACCTCAATGTCTATCTTACAATCCAATTACAACAAAATTCTTTGGGAGTAAATTTTTCCACTCTGACAAGGACATCAACTAACACTCCAATGGGTCGTTTAATTGACGTATCCGCCATCAAGAGCCTCATGGATGTGTGTTTGGGACTCCCCAACCCGAGTTTCTTGAAATTTACTAGAGGCATCATGTTAACACTAGTATCAAGGCCGCAAAGAGCTTTATTGATATGCTCAAGCCAATTATCAAAGGAATGGTAAATTCTCCAGGATCTTCACGTTTTGGAGCAAGGTTGTTGGAGATGACAACACTACAATAATGGATCACCTCATCGGTGCCCGTAACAACCACCTTCTTTTTCTTCAAGAGCTCCTTCATAAACTTCGCATAGCCTGGAATTTGAATCAAAGCATCCACAAGCGGTATATTGATGAATATTTGCTGAACATTTCTATAAACTTTCGAAACTGAGAATCTCTCTTTTTCTTGGTCTGCCGCTATGGATATAGAGGTGGATGATAACATCCAAACTACACCCCTCTCGATGAGAGAGCGTAAACGGTCACTAATCAAGACAAATATTATTGATGGATGTCGGGGTCAAATCCCACAAAGACTAGTGAAGGATTTGCACAAGCATTGTTTAGGAAATTTGAATTAATTCGCACCAAATCTAAGGAAATAAAACAAAAAAATTTTTGGGAAAAAATGAAGTCAATAATATGGTGGAGTCTAACTCAGCTATGTAAAATAGAAAAATAACCATAATTGAGAGACAATGACGAGTGAAGACTATAGGTGTGGTGTAGATAGGGCGTTAACCATATAAGGATATGCTAGATCATCAAATTATTGCGAATAATTGTAAATAACATTGGACAAGCTGGTGCTAGATGTTTTTCGACCTCTTGGGCGCCTTTTTGTAGAGTCTTTTCAAAACTCAACACACAATTCAATTAGCCTAATAAAGTTTGGGTTAGTCTCCCTCGTATGCCACACCTAATTTGTCTTCGTCATTTTGTCTAAGAGGCCTTTAGCTAAACTATACGTCTGATCCATGATTGATCCTCCAGCTAGATTATTGGCCACATATTTATTGATGGAGTCTAGATCTTGATAAAAGCTTTGAAGGAGAACTGCATCGGGGAGACCATGATTAGGGAAAAAAGACACTTTCTTCTTGAATCTCAGCCATGCTTCATGCAAAGTCTCACCCGGCTCTTGTATAAAGTTTATAATATCATCCCTCCACTACAACATCTTTGAGGGAGGGAAAACATGATCCAAAAAGGCTTCTTTCAACTCTTTCCAAGCGGTAGTATAACCCGGAAGTAGCTCCTCCAACCACATAGTTGCTTCTCCTGTTTAGGGAATGGAAAGAGTCTCAACCTGATAGATTCTTGACTTATATTTAAAAGGCTGGAAAATCTCTATGAAATTCCTCAAATGATAGTTCCCACCCTTACTCAGTTTACCCCCAAAGAGACCTTTCATCTGCAACAAATGTAACATCTTTCTAGTGACATGGAACACTGCATTCCCCACCCTAGTTGGTAGGCGAATGGCCCCTGCAACCTCAGGCATAACGGGGTTATCCTAATCATGCTCCATGTTTCTTTCTACCGAACTATCTCCTACTTGCGAGTGTTGGCTCATATGAATTCACCGTAATGACCAACAACAAGAACAACGTCAAACAACTAAGATGCAAGATCAATTCATATTAGCAAACAACTCAACGATATCAAGCGCTAGTCCTAGCAATGGAGCCATTTTGATAACGTCCAAACTACACCCCTCCTGATGAGAGAGCTAAACGGTCGATGCTTAAAACAAATATTCCCAACGGATGTCGGGGATAAATCCCACCGAGACTAGTGAATGATTTGCACAGGAATTGTTTAGGAAATTTGAATTAATTCTCACCAAATCAAAGGAATAAAATAGTAAATTTTTGGGGGGCAAACTAAGTCAATAATATGGTGGATTCTAACTCAGCTAGTTAAAATAGCAAAATGACCAAAGTTGAGAGACAATGCAGAGTGAAGACTGGAGGTGTTGTGTAGATGGGGTGTTATTTAGATGAATATATGCTAGATCATTAAATTATTGTGAATAAGTGTAAATAACATTGGAAAAAATGGTGATTGACATTTTTTCAACCTTTTGGGTGCCTTTTTCTCGAGTCCTTACGAACCTCAAGACATAATTGAATTAGCCCAATAAAGTTTGGGTTAGTAGCTAAGCTATTTCTAGCCATCAACCACTAATTAGGATTATGAATATTGATTTTGGATATTCCTAACCTAACACCCAGACAATTCTATCCATTCCACCCTATCCATTCCCACTATCAAATTCTCCTCCAATACTTAAATCTCTTTTCTTTTTCAAGCAAAAAATCAAGTATAAAACAAACCCATATTTTCAACTATGGGGAATCAATTATAATTTGATGAGAATTTCAAATGCATTTATCCTAATTCTGGAAATGTTAAGATGAATCTAGCAAAGAAACTATCTAATTATATGATCATCATCACACACCTCTAGCTAATGATTTAGCTACTCATGATTAAGAATCTTAAGAGAATATCGATTAATAAAGTCAATGATTTCATTACTAAGAGCAAGAATAATAAAACTGAAAATATAAAGTATAATGGTTATACCCTTGCTAAGGAAGAAGATGAAAATAGAGGAGAGCAAACATTCAATTTTTCTTTCTTCAATGGGCTTTACCGTCTTTCCAAAGAAAAAGAATGTTCAAAGATAAAAGATATGTACAAAAATTTCATTTCTTCTAAGCTATATACAAAAATAGGCAACCTATCTCCTCTTTTTTCTTGCTAGAAGTAATTTCCCCTCGTTCGCATTTTTCATTTGCAATAGAAATCCCATGGTTCATCAAGTTACTCTACGAGCCGCGCTCCTTTTCTTCTAAAGTGATCCAGTTGTCATTCCGTAACCTTTCGGTGATGCCTGGGTGGTTCACTCCGCCTTACATCCGCGGTCCGTCGATCACTTTCCTCTTTGTCCAGCAAAGTCCAACATCCGCCGATGATGGAATCCGCGAGTCGCGCTGATATCCGCGGCCGCTGCTGTATTTTCTACTCAAATTAGTGTTTCGCAATTGACCTATATTTTGCCGATTTTCCTTCTGGAGAACAAATTGTCACCTAAATCCTTTTTACTCCAATTCAATATCTTTCTTTTCAACTCGATACCACATAAAAGGTAAAAGGCATAAAATCTTATCTAAATAACTAAAACATAGCCAGTTCATGCTTAAGAGCCTAATGAGCCGTAAATTACCAACTCATAAAGTGAAACTCTTGTTTCTTGATCTTTTCTATTAGGGAATTTCTTGGCTCCTCATTTACCTTCACATCATTTCAGGGAGTCAAATCAAATTCTCCACTATACTTCACTTCTTCATTCTCACAAACAAGCTTGGTGTTTTCGTCACCTCTTCCATAAGATCATCATCCTTTTCCTTTGGGACAACATCTATGGGCTTATCACATCCTTCAATATCTTACAACTGGTCTACGATTGCCATGCAATGACCATCTTTCATTGTATTGGGAATAAAGGTCACTAGGGATGTACCCTTTTACGTGGGGCTTATTTGTGAAGACAAATTGTTCCCATTTGGGCTTCAAGGTGCTTAATTGATGTCGAATGGGAACTATCGTTGGGCGAGGATAGAAACCTCCCCTTTTAATTCTTTAACCCCATTGCCTGCAGATTCTACCTTTTTCAACACCTAAGACAACATGTCTTCAATCTTTGAGTTGTACACATCACTCACTCTAGGCTATCCTTGAGATGCTTCGCTTTTGGAGGAGGCACATCTGTGCTAGCACTTCGCTAATATCACTCTCCTTTGCGATTTTGATCTCTATTCACCCATCGATCATTTCTATACCCGCTGATCTTGATTATAATGATTTTCTCCAACCTTGATTTTAATCCATTAGGCGCCAAAGGCCTATAAGCACTCAGATATAAGGCGAACCCTCCCCATTTGTCCTCGCCATGTATCGACACCTCCTCATATGTTGGTGGTAAAGTATTATCAACATATTGAGTATGGCCTTGGAGCACTGCAACATTAACACTCTTTGCACCAGCCTCCCATCAATGTTTCCATCATCAACTCTAGTTGGGTCATCAATTTAGCAAGAGTTTTGATCACTAGCCTCATCCCTTTTTCTCATGTCAACAATTATAAGGTTTGGAGTAACACCGCGAATATATTACTTTGGTATGCCATGCTCGATTGGTCTAGTCATTATGTCAAGAAGTGCTTTGATATTCAGGTTGATCATGGAAACAACCCCCCAAGCAAATTATTTTCCATAGACTTATTGATCGAATCTAATGAACGATAGCAACTCATAAGTAGAACACCATCTAGCAACCCATGGTTCGGGCAAATGGCTAATTTTTCATGAACCTCAACCATGCTTCATGGAGTCGCTCCCTTAAAGTTTAAGGCAATTTCATCCCTTGGCTGTAGTATCCTCATGAGGGAAGAAACTATCCAAAAAATTCTTCTATGAGCTCATTCAAAGTGGTAATAGACCCAGGAGGCAACTCCTCCAACCAAGCGGTTTCTTCCCCAGTTTCGAAGTGGGAAGAGCCTCAATGTGATCGATTCTTGAATTATATTTAAGCGATGTTAAAGGGTTGGAATATCTCAAGAAAATTTTGAAGATGCCTATTTGCATCCTCACTTTGAATTCCTCTAAGGAGCCCCTTCATTGGAGTAAGTTCAACATTGTACTCATCACATGAAATATTGCATTCCCTATTCTCGTTATACCCCGGAAGTTTCCAAGAATACCCAAGAGTTGAAATGGAGAAAAACCGAGACGGCATCAAGTCGAATGGGTCGTGGAGGTGATCCTTGGTAGCCCACGAGTCATGAGGTGACTCATAAGGAGGCCTGTGTGATGAGTTTGAAAATTTAAGAAATGGGATCTCATGCACATGACCACGAGTCATGGTCAGCCCCACAACTCGTTAGGTCGTGCTCGTGAGGATGGGTGAGTAAGAAAAGAGAAGGAAGAGAGACAATGTACTTGACGGAGAACCCTTACTTTAGTCGTTGTCACTACCACACTTGTGGGGAGGGTGGTGAGCAAAAGCAGGATGAAGCAAGGTAAGAATCGAGGCAAGCATTATCACGGATGGTTACCACGAGCCGTGGTCACAAGGTAATTAGTTGTTAAGTATTTCTTTATGAGCCTAGCAGATTTGAGAAGTGTACTTCATGGATCATGCCACGATTCGTGGCCATAGAGGACTCCAGTCGCTACGTCACTTGTTAGACCATCTAGCGCTAAATTCTAATTTAATAAGGCTTTTCCATGATTTCTAAGATCCTAAGGACAAAACTAACATTTTGAGTTATGAATGATGACTTATAAACGGTTAAGTTCATTTTAGGTCATATTCATTCATGCATGCAAGGCGTAAGGTGAGAGAGGGTTATCGCTTAGTGTTCTTCACCCTCTTTAATTCCTATTGGGCATTCAAAGAAGTGGAAGAATAGCTACCAACAATGTATGCAGGTGGTTATGAATGGGTGATTCTGGCCACACCTCAATTCGGGTGGCATGACTGCACCTCGGTGCCCTATTAGACTAACTATCAGCCGACAAAGCCTAAGAACTCGTGCAAAGAATGCCTCTCCTAACTCTAGAATAAGAAAATAATAGGCTATATAGTGGCTGTAAATACGAACTCCTACAACAAGGCCTATAGCCACCTCGGGTGAAAATAAACAACTAACCATAGACAAACAATCATGTAGAGTCCTATGCGGCGACAAGGCAAACTAAGTGATATCTAGTTATAACCGAAAAGTAACCGATGCCAAATCGAACTATGACGATAAGGCAGCCAATCAACAAATTTCCAAGGTGGCCCCACACGGCCAACACACATAATCTACAACATATGGGCCCACACGATCAATATCATCTAACCACAGGAAGTAACACAATCAGAACCTCTAGGAGAATAAGACGGGTTGTGGACAGTGTCCCGAATCTACCCATACTATACAAACGAAAGGAATAAACTCTATCACACAAGCTTTGGAAGAAGGGAGCCGATGGTTTTGTATGGCTAATCGGAACTACAAGGGACCTTCTCGTCTATTTGTTCCCGCAGTAAGTAATGCAAAGGCTCTGGGAGAGGGCGCGCACCACATGTACCGAATATGTAAGCAAGAATTTTTAAATAACTAAAGTAAGGAAATAGAATCGATAATGGTTGAAGTAAAGTAAAACGGATCAAGATGATCAAGTAGTAAGACTGTGGCTAAATAAATCAAGCCAATAAAGAGGGTAGGGGGTCATACCTCGACAAGCAAGGGGCGCCATCATCTAACTATCGTTAGAATTCAAAGCAATCATAAACCTTACCGGTCCCCTATAACTGAAAGGCAATCAGCACAGAACAACCACTGGGCCCCCATTAGCCTCAGTGAGCATACCTCAATCTACATACCCCTATCATGGTCATATTGAGTCAACTAATGTTATAAGTGTCTTGCCGATCCCCTAGGTTCGCAATCGGGGCTCGCTCGTCTCCCGATCGTAGCTGTGTTTGAGTCTCGGAGGACTCGATATCTACATCTCGGCGTAAGCTCACGGGGTGTGTAGAAGGCCAACCATGGCATATGAGGATCTCTGGATCCCCATCTTCGGGTCCCTTGCGACGACATGCCGCTCCAGAGCGACGATCCTCGCCTTGGGGCGGAGCACACAGCTATTAACCCCGGGGTGGTCAGCGTGCTTACATGTGTAATCCAACACCAAAAACACATAATTACGAGCCTCAATCGACAACAACAACTAGACATGATAACATACTTCTAACATGCTTTACTCGGGATTCATATTGGACTACTATGCAATAAGAAACTAACTTGCCGAAAGAAAATGCCTTAACATACCTCGTTCAATGCTTACCGATTAACTAGGGAGTTTTGGCCGGTGTTCAAACTTCCCTTCTCAACTGTAATCATATTAACGGAAGAATAGAGCTACTTTATTACTATATTCAAATAAATGATAACTTATATATATATAGTGACTATACTTAACTTATCGAAAGACGATAAAAACTCGTAATTTCTGTGAATCTAGAAGGGATAAATACTTACTTTAGGCACGTGATCGTATTGACACTAGTTTTAAATAATTCCACAAACTTAGGCTCGAGTGTGGCGATCTTCGCTGTGCATATTTTACTAAAATAACTCCAGCGATGCTCTCTACACTTTATACTTCACTACCCAAGAGTTAATTTAGATTTGGACAAGTGAATAAGTGTAATCGATGATTTTCAACAGTCGCCATTCGTTCACTGCTGTCCGAGGTTATTTGGAAAATAACATAACATCCAAGTGTGAGGCCTTTATATACTTGAGGTGGAAGAGGCGCGTGGCACTCCGGCCGGTTGCGCCAATTCTTCCCCATGCCACTTTGGGTAACGTGGAGAGGGCCGGCTCCATGCCACTTTGCTCCTCTCGGGAAACTTGGTTCGGCCTCCTTCCGCGAAATTCCCCCGACTCTGTACCCGTCTCGCACTTTCCTGCCCTTTCTCGCATGTATGACACTATAAAACTCCTCAACCAATAGCACCAATAGGCCACTAAACGTTCGAAACTCACTAGGTGTAACAATTTCTTTCACAACCCTGCCCAATCTCTCTCTAGATCATGAGAGATTTCTATGTCCAATCTATGGGTTTTAACCCAAATGCATGAATTTCCCTAATTCTCTACACGGGTATGATTTAATTATGTTCCTACTACTGAATTATGAAGCATGGGAAAGTTTACATTGTTTGACCAAAATCAGGTTTCTAGTTTTATGAAATAAAAGGCCCATTAATGAGAAGTTTATAAAAGAAGAGATTTGTGATATCAAGATTATGATAGATGTTATTATGATGAAAGTTATTGCTTATCCATGTTTATAATGATGTTTACCATGTGAAATGAGTATTCTCAAGCATGATAAAGCTTTGGGGAATGCCCACGTGTACAAGTATGATCTACGATTTCCTAAATTAAGCTTACGGCAAGATTTTGGAGCGAAGACTCTATTATCTTTCAAATTAGTATGGGTTTGAGGAAAGCTTCTCCTATGCACATGATTTAATATTTGGAGATGTATTTGATTATGAGCTTCTCCATAGACTCGTGTTGAGATTTATTTAAAAGGATGTAGAGCATATATATATGTTTTTGAGAGTAGTTTCTAGCATCGAGAGAGGCTAAGGGTCGATCACCCTATGCCTCAAAACTACACAAAATTAGGTTTATACTTATATATATATATATATATATATATATATATATATATATATATATATATATTACTATGGGACCTCCCTTGTGAGCTATCCTCGACCTATTGGCCCATGATCTTGATATCGATATCATGTTATCGTCCTTAGCCCCTGCAAGGCTTTGGACGGCTCTACCCACTTAAGTGTGATAGTCGTGACCACGTAGCTCTATCGTGCTATGTCGCCTAAAAGACTAGTCTCCCATTGTTCTCATGATTCCAATCATGCATGTTTATTATTCAGTGAGTTTCGTATATCTATACATATTATAAAGCAGTTTGGCTTAATGTTTAGCTTTTACTTATAAATATCAAATTTAAGCTTTAGTCAACCAATTCAGCTTATGATGTATGTAATGTTATGACGAGATCATGATTTCAAAAGAATGCATGCAAGCCCTACCCTGCATTCTAATGTTTATGTTTACATTATGCTTTGTGTTTAAAAATGATTTTACCTACTTAAGTGGTTTTACTTACCCCTATACATGGTACATTCCACATACCGACCGTATACTATGCTATATCATTTCATGATACAGACTCTACTGCCCTACCCCATTCATGCGCTTAGCCATTTGAGATAGCATCATACGTGGTTGGTGAGTCCTCTGTCTCCCCAGGAATAGACTATTCAAATTTTCTTATGTACTTTCGCTCGTATTGTTGAGTTAGTTAGGGTCTTGTTCCATCAACTAGTCATGTTTAGAGGCATTTTTAGACATATGGCTGTATTTAGCTTCGTATTGTGTATTCGGATGTTAAGCATTTAATCTAGACTTCTCGCTATGATTATCTTGTTGATTCTTCTATTTCATCGATCGAGTTAGATGTATGCTTATGCAATGGGTCGATTTTGGGGTCTCTGCTGTGGCTTCTTGTCCCATGTTGTGATCCGAGCCTCCGTTTAGATGGTGATAAAACTTGGTATCGTGAGCCATAGGTTTGATGTGTCCTAGGTGTTTGAAAGTCGCTATAGGGTCTTTTCATGGGTGTGAAACGTTCCACACTTATGACGAAGAGGCTACGAGAGGTTTTAGGAAATGTTCCCTTCTATCATGATCTATGTCATGTGATGAAATGTCTCTTATCTTCTAATTCATGCCATTCGAGATCGAGTGAAAACATGGCTCCCCGAAGAATGAATGGTAGGAGGAATTGAAACAAAGACGGACTATGAGGATGGAAACTGCAATCTGCACCAAAGAAGCTCCTACTAGTTCGGCAGAGTACCTGTGCACCGTGAGAGCCGCCCATGCTAAGTTTTGAGCCGTTTATCTCGATGCTTGCGCAGCCTTGACCGCCTGTGTCAAGAAGGTGCAGCTATATGTTCCGCAAAATGGACTTACAACGGTGGCTTGAATCTCGAGACTTCTGGAGTAGAACCCGCAAGAGTTCGGGTCAAAAGTGATGAGGACCCGCATGCATTCTTAAATGATTTTGAAGCACTCACCCAAATCATGGGGGTGAATGGAGTGAGTGTGTGGAGTTGGCCTCATACTAGTTGAGAAGTGGGTCCCGCATATCTGGTTTCGCCAATGCAAGGATAGCAGGGGTGTCGGAGTAGGTCCAATCACGTGGGAAGAGTTTCATGTTTAATTCCTAGATCAAGTTCTTCCCTCGTGAGATGAGGGAAACTAAAGGCACTGAGTTTGTCAATATAAAGCAAGGGAGAATGATGGTGCAAGAGTATTCCCTTGAGTTCACCACTTATCAAAGTACCCTGTGAGTTAGTAGCCAATCATAGGTGTGGGTGAACAAGTTCGCTCAGGGAGTAGTAGGATATTTGGACAAAGATTGTAGGACCGTAATGAACTTCCTCTACAGTTTTGTACGCCCAAAGCAGATGAGGCAACACATAAGGAGAGAGAGGGAGACCAAAGGGCCAGGATCGATAGTCACAGAGATTCTCACAAACCTAATGTGTGGTGGGCACCGCTAGCGCAGTCACTAGAGGTCATCACCCAAGATCTTCAAAGCATTGAGTATGCCATCCGCACTAGGTACGATAAGAGGAGCTGAGCACTGTGCTCTAGGGGCCGAGCAAGAGGACCCAGATTCTAGTATTCTATCTTGCCGCAGTATGGCCCGGTCACAAAGGCCGTATTTAAAGGTGCACAGTGTATGTTTTGGGTGTGGGAACCCCGAACACATTCTCGTGTGAGATTGCCCAAGATTGAGGAAGAATCATGATAGGGCCGAGGCCTGGGCCTAGTTCTCGTAGCCCCACTGGCACGCTTAGCACATCGTGGGGAATCTAGCTTCAGCATGGGTGGAGATCAACCGCTGCAATGTATTATATGCCTTATAATCCTACCCGAGTAGTCTCCCCGGATGTAGTCACTTATATGTTACGATTTTCCATATTGATGTTTATGCTTTGTTGGGATCCGAGGACTACCTTGTCTTTTGTGATACGTGTGGCCGCTAGCCTGTGAGTCGGGCCCCGGGAGTCTTGTAAGAACCTCTTAGTCTCTACTCCAATAGGTGATTCAAGAATAACTAGACGGTATATAAAGGTTGCTCGGTCTCGCTCCGTGAAGGTCACCCCAATAGATTTGATAAAGTTAGCCATGACCTATTTTGATGTTATTCTGCATGGATTTTCTATGTTCATGTTATGCCTTAGCAATTTGTAGCACCCAAGCCAAGAGAGTTCGATCGTGTGATTGGCCTTTATAATGGAAGGTAGTTCGCTTGTGCTTGTAGGTCGTTTCTCATTTCACACCTTAAGGCAAGAAAGGATGATTTCTATATTTTTTGTTATCTAGTTAGGGTTAAGGATGTTCACTCGGAGACCTCGACTATTCGCTAGTTCAAGTAGTACGTGAGTATCCCTTGAGGTTCTTTCCTGCATGATTTATCGGGAATCCTCCCGAAATGGAGATTGATTTTTGTATTGACCTTCTTCCCCGAAGATGCAATCCCTATATCTATTCCTCCTTACATAATGGCGCCAACCGATATAAAGGAGTTGAAGGAACAGCTTGAAGGGACCTGCTAGATATGGTTTCATTAGACCGAGCAAGTCCACATAGGGTGTACCAGCTTTCTTGTCCAAAAGAAAGACGGTTCTCTTCGAATGTGTACTCGATTATCCGCAATTAAACAAAGTCACAAGAACAGTATCCTCTACAAAGGATTGATGATTTATTTGACCAGCCTTCAGTGGTTCCATGTGTTTTCAAAGATAGATCTCAGTCCCGGTACCACGCCCTGTTCGGGAGTGTGACATCCTAAAGAAAACCTTCAGCGGTATGCCATTATGAGTTGTTAGTTATGTCTTTGACTAATGAAGTTCCTCAGCCTCTTTGGCGGACTTGATGAACAAAGTTGTTCAATCCGTATCTAGATATGTATGGGATTGTGTTTATTGATGACATCCTAATATATTCTAGGAGCGAGGAGGAGCATGCGGCTTATTTGAGAATGGTGCTACAAATTATCAAGGACCTCCAGCTTATATGCCAAATTCAATAGTGTGAGTTTTGGTTGAACTCTATGGCATTTTTAAATATGGTATCAATCAAGGGTATAAAGGAGGATTCTCTTAAAATAGAAGCGTTAAAGAATTGGCTTGACCGGTGAATCCTTCAAATTGTCGGAACTTCATGGTTTTAGTCACTATTACTCCTGAGATTTGTGGAGGATTCTCATCTATTGAAGCACCTTTGACCAAATTGACCTTGAAGAATGTAAATTAATGGTTGGAGGCTTGTGAGAAGAGATTCCAAGAGTTGAATACTCGATTAAGAGATTCCAAGAGTTGAAAACTCACTTACTTCAACATTGGTGTTAACCCTACAAGAGGGTACTAATGGGTTCGTGGTGTATTTTTATACTTCAAGGATTAGGCTTGGGTTGTGTATTGATGCAGCATGAGAAGGTTATAACATATGCGTCTAGATAGCTAAAAGTCCACGAGAAGAATTACCCGACCCATGATATTTAGCGTAGTTTTGCTTGTGGTGGTATTCTCCTTGAAGATTCCGAGACATTATTTGTACAGTAAGGCCATGTGGATGTGTTTACTGATCACAAGAGTTTACAATATGTGTTCACAGCCAAGGATCTCAATCTTCGGCAAAGGGATGTGGTTGAGCTACTCTGCTGATTCAGTGATATGAGTGTCCTTACCATCCGGGGGTAAGGCCAATGTAGTAGCAACGCGCTAGTCGCCCTAGACCGTGTCCTATGGATGAGGGGAAGAAGGAGCTGGTGAAGTATGTGCATCTACTCGCAAGGTTGGGAGTTAGGTTAGTTGACTCCGATCGATATGTGTTGTGGTTAAGAACACGTAATCATCCTTGGTAACTAATGTAAAACCTAGACAAGATGAGGATCCGACTTTGGTAAAGTTAAAGGAAGCTGCTCAAAATCAAAAGGTAGAGGTCTTTTTCCAAAGAGGGAGATGGTGTACTCGATACCAGGTTGCCTATGTGTTCTAGATGTTGATGATTTGCTGAGCCGAATATTGCACGAGGCTCATTGATCCGTATTCTATCCACTGTGTGCCGCCAAGATGTATAAGTGAAGTCTATTGGTGGAATGGTGACACTAAATCCCCGCACCCGCGCCAAAAACATGACGACTCTTTTCCCGCATACCAAGCGTATGGTCGGTATGCAATATAGTGGCTCTTTAAGAACCGAAATACTAACCATAGGGACCGGACTCATTCCGCTAACTATCTAGTTCAAGTGTGATATTAAATACCTAAAGTGTTGATTATAGAAGTTTTCGAGAAGGTTTAATTAAGTCTAATTTTTGTCAATCTACATATTCCGAATTCACTTAGAGCAACATAGAGTTAAAACCAGATAATCATGCGCTATTGGCGAATTTCAATGGTTTAAGTATGAAACTATCAATTGTCATCTCACATAATTATAATTGCATGTTCATGGCCTTTCAAGCCTCTAAACACGACAAATTAGCCTCACTGCATCATTGTGAGCGAGGATGCTAATCTAGTTCGTGGGCAATTAATTACGTGGATGTGGTTTATGTGGAAATGTGTAGGGACTCTCGTGCACCTAATCATTTAACTCAACTTAGCCTCACTACTACTTCTTTGAGTGGTGATGTGATAATTCTAATTCGGTCTCTAAATAATCCCGTTTTATCAACCAAGCAAGGCATTAGATATATCTCTATCCTAAAACAAATTATATCGTGAGATACAATCATGCTCCTTACATTCTCATGTTCGATCTAGGTAAATGCTTCCTCAAGCATGTGTCTAACTTTAACGCGGTATATTTTCATGGTGATCAATCATAAAAACAACCAATAATCCAAGTAATTGCAAGACAAAACAACAATCAATAACTTAATTCTAACACGAATTCATAGAAACACAATCATAATTCATGGCTTCACTCCTAGAGGAAGGGTTCTAGCCATTCATGTTCGTAAAACTACAAGAAACTACAACTAAATTAACATACTTACTAGAATTGGTAGAAGAGAAGGGAATTTGACAAACCCTAGCATGAGTTCTCCCACTTCCTTCACTCCTAGGTGGTTTATTAAAATTCGTGAAAAATGATTTTAGGAGCTAAGGGACCGATTTATAGTAAATGAGAAACGTGCAATATTTAGCCTCGTTTGTGGAATGGCTCCATGTCACGGAGTGTATCGCGGAGCACTAACTCCGTGACACCGCGAGGTAACGTGAAGGGGATTTATGGAATTTGCCTCCGAATGCCAAAATTGCCGAGTGTCACCGTGCCGCGCGTGACACGCTTCATGTAGCTCGTTGGCCTTCCCTCTCGTCGCGTAGCCGTCCTCGCGTGGCACCTGCTGGCGCGGTGGAGCCCGCCCGCCCGCGCCCACTCGCGTGACTGCAGGTGTGGCACGGCGCCGGGCGTGGCACACGCGCGTGGCACGCCGCTCGGCTCACGCCTTGCTATGGCATGCCCCGTGCCGACTTTCTTTTTTGGCCATTGCTCCCGACTCATTCCTCTACTTCACCAACTTATCAATTAGTTCCTCAAAAATCTTGAAACCTACAAAACAAGGACTAATCATGTTGGTTAGCACATATATTCACATTTATATAAAATTACATTAAAATGTATAAAATAAATTAGATAAACAAGACTAAACTAAGTTATAAAGCATCACTCGGGCATGCTATTTTGCCCGAGATCACAACCCCACACTTAAAGCCTTGTTCGTCCTCGAACAATCTTTTACATCTCATGCATATGGAGACTCACACATAGCTAATTTAGCAAAATAATTCAAGTTACGTCTATAATGATTATTCAAGATGACAAGCTAAAATAGGCATGCACGATTTGATCATTGAAATGAAATACAACTCGTCAAGACTTCCTAACCTCGAGAATCGACTCTCAATCTTAGCAAACTCATGGGAATCAACCTGAACAAGAAATCCAACATGAATTATATCCTTCATTCAACATGTGCCCTCGTGGAAAGAGAGAGTTACCCATTTCACACGCAAAAACAATTTTTAAATCACAACATGTGTGGGTACATGCATAGAATAACGCTCACTCTCACAAAGAATTCACACCATCATGTAATGACCCATCGCCTGCTCCTAGTGTTTTATTCCACTAATTTAAGGATGTATGAATGTAAGATCAAGTAGGACTTTTTAGGTTGTAATGTAACTCATGGATGGGCAGGTACTATTCGCGCAATAGTGACTATCTTCCTATGCGCTTAATACATCACGCCCCTCATTACTGACTTCCCTTCCCTTACTTCCCTTTTTCCTTTCAACTTTATTTTTCCTCTTATGTTTCCCCCATTTCTTTAAGCACTTTTATCTTATTAGTCGAGTTCTATAAATAACTTTTAATTAATTTTTTTTTCTTTACTCCCTACTAATAATCAACCATTTTCAAGCAAGTGCACCTTTGACCTTTCTCACTTTTACCAACCGCTTACTTTTCCTTCTTTTTCATTCTTCTCACTCCTTCACTCTTTCGGATTTTTCCTTAAGCGCTTAAGAGTTTTGGATCAAATTCAAGGCTAATGAAAGAAAAAGGATTAAACTTATGTTGTAGCTATCAAAGAATAGGCTTAAGGCTCAAAGGGGCTAACTAGGATTAATTATTCAAGGTAGGTAAAATGAGGGATAGAAATTAGGTTCATTCATAGAAATGCCTAAATCATTTCCTACACCACATCTCATTTCATTTTATAAACAGACCAGGCAAGTTCTAGACAATCTACACAGCACAGAATACTCAAAAACCTTACACTCATGGCACATGCTCAATTCAAGACACATTCCCACACTTCACCCAAACCTAATCACGCCGACCAAAATTAAGCTTCAATCATATTGAGTCAAATTCAAGAGCCTAAGTGTCTCACACAAAGTTAGCACTTGCATGTTTCCGACACCGCACATACTTGCATCTTAATCATGTATAGCACATAACAAGAATACCAAGCATCAAATAGCTATGGTTTCAAAACCCAAAACCTATCGACTAAAGTTTCCTCAAGATCGTCAGTCATCCATCCATCGCCAAACAAACTCTCTAACTATGACTAGAAACATTATATACAAACAAAGGATAAATTTTTATTCTTCGGTTCAAAGACCTCAAGCCGGAAAACAACCGAAAAGAAAAAACCAATCGGTGATGAAGTCATGCTTGACTCACAAAAATTTTTCAAAAATTTCAAAATTTTTAATTTTAATTAAATTACATGTTTTTTTTGTTTTTTTAAAAATTTTGAAATTTTTCTCACCCCCACACTTAATCATGCTATGTCCTTACAGCATCAAATTAAAATTTTGAAGGATGAGAAATACTCCTCGAGCCTCTGTAAGCAAGCTAAAAGCATGTTTTTCTTCAAGTTCCTCTAGGTGGGTGTTTGACCCCACACTTCTTCTATTCCATGCTTTCTAGCTTCATCCTTCTCGTTACTCACATTTCCCTTCCATCTGTGCTTAAATTTTCCACCAAAAACACAAACACAAGGAAAACAACAAAATCAACACAAACAACAAATCATAAATTATACTTGTGTGGGGCTCCTTGCTGCCTCCCTGCCAGCCGCCTAAGTTTACGTCAGCGGCACCCGCGTGGACTGCCCTTTTCAGGAAATCCTCATACCCGGGGTTCACTTTTGAGAACCATCTCCTTTCTTTTGCCGTTTAGGAGGGAACAACCTCCACTGCCTTCCTCCTCCAACTTCTTCTCACAATTTGAAGCCCTTTATCGCATTCTAGCCGAACACTTGACATTGCCTTTGGCCCCGTACCGTGGAATCCTCCACCCCACACTCTCATCCTCCACAAAACACACTAACCTCGACAAAGGTTTCGTAGTGTGCGGATGAGTTCATTTCTTGGTAAGCTCTTGTTCCTCTTCATCCTCGACCCTTCATTTTCATGGGTCCCTACTTCTCAAGTCTATCACTGCTTCCTCCTAAGTGGGCCAAGAACGGGGCTTCCGTCCCAAGATTAAGGGCACCTGATCACCAACCCGAAAATCTAAGACAATAAAATCACAGTATAATAAACTTACCTACTTTGATGAGAAGGTCCTCTTATTATTCCACGTGTCACTGCAACTTGTCACCAAATTTAGCATCAACTGCTACTTCTCGTTTTCCCAACCTCGTGGTGTTGACAAGATAAAGGCTAGGATTAATCGTCGCCCTTAACTCCCAGTCTGAGCTTCTTCTGACCCACAAGATTCGCAGGATCGCACTCCGCCTGCTACGCCTCGATATCCACCAACCTAACTTTGTTCGCCATCACGTCCTTCAAGTATTTAGCATACTTGGGAATTAAAACATCAATAAGAGTGGGGACTTATGTGAAGTTCTTGAAACTTTCAAAGAAACTTTTTGAAGCATTCCGCCTCCTCGCTTCTTTTCCGAATTTCGAGGAACGGCTATGGTGGTCTTTTGTGCTTGCCGCAATGGAAGATTGTGCGCTTTGTTGCCCAAGATCATTGATTATCTCCCATGTCGGTGGATGGTCCCTGGGTCTAACCAACTCCGCCGCACCTCCTTTCTTAGTTTGGCACCGCACGCCTAACTTCTTTCCGCTTCTAAGACCGATGGCATTGATCTGTCGGGGTTAGGATTCGTGGCCGCTGGTAATCCCTCCCCTGCAGCCACGTGTTTTGAGCAGCTACTTTCCACCTATTTTGAGCTGAGATTGCGGGTGGCTACTTGCCGATTCATTAAGTCTATTGCCATCCTCGCCGATTTTCCGCTAACCACTCCGTCTCAATAATTTTCGGGTGCTGTTTCTCAATGTTGCTGCTAACTTGCCCATCATTCTCGCCTATTCTCGCCGATATATTGTTGTTGTTGAGGGTGCCGATAACTCCTAAGCCTCGGTTTCCACCCCAAGAAAATTTCCGGTGGCCCCGCCACCCGCGTTGGAGTTGTTTCCAAAATTCTGATTCCAATGCACATTACCAACAAAATTGACTCATCCCTGATTGGCTCCACAATATTTTGCATTGTGCCCAAATTACCACAAATTTCGCACCACCCCGGGAGCTTGCCGCACCGCACACCTCGGCCCTCGGTGTTGGTTCATACTCGCCTTATTAAACTGAGCCAACAACCGATGCCGGAACGAAGCACCGTGCCGCCAAGGCATTCATTCCATCGTTCCCGATTCCTTCTTTCCCTCGCCCCTCTCGATGACTCGCCGTGCCACTCGGGATTTCCTTGCAATTCTCACCAACAAAGTGTAAAACTCATCATATGTCTTCCGAGGCTGCCCCACCCGATGCGTAGTCCAAGAATATTTTTGTGTGTGGGTCTGTGACTTTCTACAAAGGTATGGTCCAAAAGACTTCATTTGATTGCCGTGACAAGTGCTCTTCAACAATGACTTGAATCTTTCTCAAGCCATATATAAGTTCTCATCAAGCTTCTGCTTGAAACCGAGTATTTCACTTTGCAACTTGCGCCTGCCCGAAGGAAAGAATCTACTAAGGAACTTCTTAGCCAAGTCATTCCACGAAGTTAAGGAGTTTGGTGGCTCACCAAACCACTTTTTCTCCTCTCTCTCCCAATAGTGAAAATGTAAAGAGGGCCGGGCCTGACATAATCGTGGACACGCCTGGGCTTGGGACAAACATGTTACTAATCTCTAAAAAGCTCAGAAGGGTGCCGTTGTGGTCCTCATGTGCCATCCCAAAGCTGAATTGACCACTAGAATGTCACAAATGCATTTAAGTGTTCGTTTAAGCTCAAAGCTCCTCCCCCTCCTTCCTTCCCTTCCAAAGCCTTCCACGCATACCGTAGGTCACATTCGCGCTAGTGGGATTGCCACGGCGGAATCGGTTCTTGCCGCCATTGCTTCCGTTGACAATTGTGCTTGTCCCTACGGTGGTTGTTGTTGTACCTTTTCTTGAAGTTCACTTTTGGTCTAGAGCTACTCTCCTTCGCAAATGGATTTGACGCCGTGTTCCGAAGAAGGTTCCACAAGCTCTCTATTTTTAGCCCGCCGCAGACAACCCGTCACCTCCAATAAGTCAGACTAAGACCAAGTTTCTCAACACTTAAGGAAATTCAAAAATCACACAAAAAAAGATAAATTATCAAAACTTTGCCGAAGTCCTCAAGAACGGCGCTAAAAACTTGACGACTAAATCCCAGCAATCTGGCCAAAAACTTGTTGTTACCCGCAAGTGTAGGCGGTCGTATGTGTAATATAGTGGCTCTTTTTAAGAACCGAATGTCGAACCCACAGGACCGGACCCATTCCGCTAACTATCTAGTTCAAGTGTGATATTAAATACTCAAAAAGTGCTGATTATAGAAGTTTTCGAGAAGGTTTAATTAAGTCTAATTTTTGTCAACGACATATTCGAATTCACTCTAGGAGCAACATAGAGTTAAAACCGTATAATCATGTGCTACGAATTGCAATGGCTTAAGTATGAAACTATCAATTGTCGTCTCACATATTAGAATTGCAGTGTGCATGGCCTTTCGAGCCTCTAAACATGACAGTAGCCTAACCGTATCATTGTGAGCGGTGATGCTAATTTAATTGTGGGCCATTAATTATGTGGATGTGGTTACGTGGAAATGAGTAGGACTCGCAGCACCTAATCATTTAACTCAACTTAGCCTCACAACTACTTTGAGTGGTGATGTGATAATTCTAAGCTCCGCCTCAAATAACTCGCTTTATCAACCAACAAGGCATTAGGTATATCTCTATCCTAACACAAATTATATCGTGAGAACACCGTGCTCCTTACATTCTCATGTCTCGACCTAGGTAAATTCTTCTCAAGCATATGCCCAAGTTAACGTATTTTTTTCATGGTGATCAATCATAAGAATAACCAATAATCCAATGCAAGAGATAAACAAATAATCATTAACTTATCCAGCAAAATGCAGAGACACAATATAATTATACTCGCCTGCAAGGGTTTTCTGCTAATTATGTTCTGTGAACCAATAAGAAATCACAACTGAAAATAATATACCTTATGTGAATTGAGGAGAGAAGTAATTTGACAAAATCTTTGGAGGAGTTTTCAACCTCCTTCATCCAGTGGTTTTATACGAAAACAAGACAAAATGATTTGAGATTGGTGAACTAATATGAGTAAAACAGAAATGGTATACAATTTAGCTGTCTGGAATGTCTATCTGAAAGCAGGAAGCGTGAGAACCGCTTCGTGACACGGAGGTAACGCGAGGCTCTCTCGGAAACCGCCCTCCTGGATTCCAAAATTGTCGAGGGTTACCGTGCCGGGCTGGGCGTGACACGCCGCTCATGCAGCACGTTGGGTCACTGCAGCGCGCAATCGGTCTCGGCGTGGCACGACGCCGGCACGCTGGAGCTCGCTTGCATAATGCTTTTCGCACGCTGCATGGGCGTGGCACGGCCGGGCGCGCACACGCACACCGTGGCACGCCGCTCGGGCGCGCCATCCTTGCCAAGGTGGCTGCCCTTGTCACTTTCGCCTGCTGCTCCCCCGACTCTACTCCTTTACTTCACCAACTTATAAATTATTCCTCAAAATCATTGAAACCTACAAAACAAGGACTACCCAAGTGTTGGTTAGTACATGTATTCACATTTATATAAAATCACATGAAAATGTATGTAATTAATTAGCTAAACAAGACTAAATTAAGATATAAAGCATCACTCGGGCATGCTATTTTGTCGAGATCAAATGGCATGAAGAAGGATATCGTAGAATTCAGAAAGAAGTGTCCGAATTGTCGTTAGCAAAGGTTTAGCATCATAGATCTGAGGCATGCTTTGGGATATATGTATTCCTACTTGAAGTGGGAAGATATCAATATGGACTCATCACGGGTTTGCCTCGCACTCACCGTGCAATATGACTCCATCGGTTATGGTAGACAAAAGGATCAAGGACACTATTCTACCGCCAAACCATGTATTCGTAAGAGGATTATGCTAACCTATACATCCAAGAGCTAGCTCTATTCCAGTGGAGTGATCAGATTCATCATATCAAACCGGGTACCCACTTACCTTTTAATTTAGGAGGTCGTTTCAAAAAGGATCGTAATCGTGTTAAACTCAAGATAAAGAGCCATCCACAAATGGATGGTAAAGCCAGGACAATTCGTACTCGAGGAAATGTTGAGAGCATATGTAATTAACTTCAAGGGTAGCCGAGATTAGCACTTGCCTCTTATCGAGTTTGCATGCAATAACAACTATCATCTTAATGTCCAGATGGCACCGTTCTAAGCTCTCTGGTGGATGGAGATGTAGATCGCCCATTGATTTGTTTGAGGTTGGTCAAGCAGCAATGATAGGACCAAATTAAGTTCATGAGGTGATGGAGAAGGTTCGATTTATAAGGACAGTTTAAACTACTTAGAGTCACCAAAAGTCCTATGCCGCTGTGAGAAGGAAAGAAACTAGAATTTGAAGTTGGATGATCGGGAATTTCTTCAAGGTAAACTCCTTATGAAGGGAGTGATCGTGTTCATAAGAAGGAGAAACTTAGTCCCCGCTATGTTGGCCCATACGATAGTAAGACGTGTTGGCAAGGTGGCTTTTGAGTTGGAGTTTCCCGTAATTAGCTTCAGGCATCCTATTTTCCATGTGTGGCTTTTAAAGCATTGTTTGGATGATCTAGCTCTAGCTGTCCCGATGGACGTTGTTGGTGCGAGAGACAAATCCTCGCTATGAGGAGGTTCCGGTAGAAATAGTGGCTCATCAGGTTTGGAAGGCTAAGGAACAAGGAAGTAGCTTCAAGTAAAGTGTTATAGAGGAATCGCATGTTGAAGGAGCTACGTGGGAAGCCAAAGCAGTATGATGGCTAAATACCTACATTTATTCTCTACCGCTCAATTCTAGCTTGAGGTATCTGCTGGACCTAAAACTCCATTTTGTTTATGTGTTCAGCTCATGTGCCCAAGTTTCTTTTATGTATATGGATGTACGATTTGCCGTGAATCTGGCCAAAGATGTAGTTTGAATCATGAGGTAGTCATTCGTTAGTTTTCGATTAAATGACGTGATTTTTTAATATGATAATTGCATTTCTTTACTTTTTTGTATAAGCTTCCAACATTCCAAAGCATTTTAATTTTCCTAAGGGGAGATATTGTTACACACCTGTAATCCCAAAAGATTAGACCCAGGAGTTGAAACCAATAAAAACTAAAATTTTGGCAAAAGAGGTCATAGAACGGTCGTGAGGTGACCGTTGGTGCAGCCTCATGAGTTGTGAGGTGACCGTGGGGAGGCTCAGGTTATGAGTTTTAAAATTTGAGAAAGGGATTCTACGGATGGGATTCTCTCATGAATCGCGTGGTCAGCCCCACGACTGCTAGGGCCGCCGTGGGAGGGTGGAGTAAGAAAAGAGAAGGAAGAGAGACAATGTACTGGATTTGAGAACCCAACAAGTCGTGGTCACTACAACGATTCTTGGGAGGGTAGGAGGAAAAGGATGGCTAAAAGAATCGTAGGCAAGCACACTCCACGGATGGTGACCACGAGTTATGGTCACTAGGTAACGATTCATCAAGTCTTTCGTTACTAGCCCAAAGAAATTTGAGAAACAATATACTTCACGAATCATGCCCGAGTTGTAGCCATAGAGGAAGAGCCTCATAGTCCCTCGTTACGTACATCTTGCGCTTAAATTCCTTCGAATTTAGTAAGGGCTTTTCCGTAATTCCTAAGATCCTAAGGCATGAACACGCCATTTTGAGTTAATGATGACTTTAAAGGGGTTAAGTTCATTTTAGGCCAGTATTCATTCATTCATGCAAAGCTAGAAGGTGAGAGAGGGAAATCAAGCTTAGTGTTCTTCAATTTCTCTTTAATTCCTATTGGCATTCTAAAGAAGCGTAAGAATCAGCCTTAATCCAGTATGTAGGGTTATGAATATCTATGTTCAATCTATGGGGTTTTAACCCAAATTCATGAATTTTCTAATTCTCTACACATGGTTATGATTTAATTATGTTTCAGATTCACGAATTATGAAGCATGGGCAAGTTTTATATTCTTTAGATCAAAAACATGTTGCTAGCTTGAGGAAATAAAAGGCCCATTGATGAGAAGTTTATGAAAGAAGAGAGATTTGGGTATGAATGTATGCGATTATGATGAGGTGTTATGATAAAAGCATGTTGTCAAGCCACCCATGTTTATAGTGATAAGTTACCATGAAATAAGTGCATTCCCAAGCATGATAGCTTTGGGCAATGCCCACGTGTACAAAGTATGATCATGATTTTCCGAATTGCTTACACATGATTTTAAGCCAAGACTCCTGCAATTATCTTTCAACTTGTGGTATGCTTTTAGTGAAAGCTTCTCATATGCACGATTTCATATTTGAGATGTATTGGATTATTGAGCTTCACTAGACGATGTTGAGCTTCATTGAAAAATGATGTAGAGCATATGCATGTTTTTGGGAGTAGTGTTTAGCACCAAGTAGGCTAGGGGTCGATCACCCATGCTCGTAACCACGTGCAAACGTAGGTTTGTACTTATATATATTACTTTGGGAAGTCCTTGTGAGCTATCCCAAGTCTTATCGTCCCACGAGCTTGATATCGATATCATAGTATTGTCCCTATCCATGGAGAGGCTTCGGACAGCTCTACCCACTTGAGTAATAAGATAGTTGCGACTTACAAGCTCTATCATTGTGTTTCTAAGCAAAGATCTAGCCCCCATTTTTCCTCATGATTCCAGTCATGCATGATTATCATTCACGAGATTTCTATATCTACCAAACCTTCTTTCTCGTGAGTGTTGACTCAAATAAAGATCAACCTAGATGGCACTAATCACAAGAGTAAAGTCAAACCAACCAAGATGCAATAAATCAATTCAAAATAATAAATACTAGCAATATCAAGCTATATTCCCCAACAATGATGCCATTTTTGATAACATCCAAATTCACTCCCCTTAACGAGAGAGTGTAAATGGTCATTGATAAAACAAATATACCCAACAGATGTTGGGGTCGAATCCTTACAGTGGAATAGTAGTTGATCAAGCAAGAGTTTTCATCAAATCAAGTAACTCGCATCAATGTATCAACTACAATAAAGTAAAAATTAGGAAAGCACAACTTGTCAAATGAACTACAAAATTTGCTCACGAAAACAAGGACAAAGCATAGAAAATGCCAAAGGAAAGACTACTAGGGGTGTGATATTATCGCGATCATTGGATTGGGATTATTAAAAGCTTCCGAACACTATTCAATAGTACAATTAGTTGTAGACGACGTGGAACCTTAGTTTTGTCAACCAATTAGGTGCCTCATTCCTCAGGTTTTCAAACCTCAAAATCCATTTTATAACAAATCATCAACTTGGGTAAGAATCAACTATTTTTATCTTTGATTCCTCGCTGGGTGTTTGACAATGGGTTATGTCTATCTCTATCCCAACTCCATGATCAACACCCAATTACCCACTAATGTTTCATCATCTTATACTCTAAATTTTTTTCAATAAAAATTAAAGTAGACATATCCTACATTTGCAACTATGGATATTAGAATTAAAACATAGATGAAACACTAGAATTATACAAATTGAGTAAATTTACGAACAATTGAACAATACCGAATATAAATCAACCCCAATAATTACACACCCTAGAAAGGAATTTAGCTAGTCATGTAAGTAGAAAAGATATTGCATTAAGGAATAATTCAACATTCATCCAAAAAAATGAGTAAGAAAGTTAAAGAACAAGGCTCGATCCACAATGGAGTTTTTCTACCTTCCAAAAGAAGAAGATGAAGCTTTATGATGAGCAGAGTTTAACAACTCCCTGTGCCTCTTAAAATGAGTGCTTTCTTAGTTTTCAAGTCAATTTGATTTCTGAAGATTTTCCTCGATTTTGCGCGATCTAACTTGAATGAAGAAACAAGAAATTGAGAAAAAACATAAAAATAGAGTTGATGACCAGTGGCGCCCCACCTCGTAGACCGTGAAATGCTAGATTGACCGTAGTTGCCTACTATCCGAAGGGTGGATGGAGACCGACTACCAATACGTATCACCACCGTAGAATAGCCGGTGCAAATGTCAAATGTTAAAGAACTTACCGCCATCACCCGTGACCAACCGATGATCCGTCGCTGTGCGCATTGAAGCACCAAAATCTCTACCGTCCGTCAACTAGAGCTGATCAAGGCCAGAAACCAACACCGCAAACCACCTAGCAAGGAACCTCAAGTGAAGCCCGTCGTTAAGTGGTCAAAATGTAAAGCACGAAAAGAGGAGCAGACTTACTCATATTTTTGTGCCTCTCATAAAAGAAACTAAATATTCCATTCTAGAAAGTATTGATGATCATTGTCGGCTTGTACAAAAGTATAGAGAAATAGAAAACGAAAGAGTTATCTTCTTCATTGAAGGTAGACCTCATGGAGCTCGCACTCGATTGGAATTTCTCTTAGTCAAGTTTTTGAATAGAGACGAATTGTTATTTAATGCAATGTCTTGTTTTTACTTACATGAGTAGCTAAATTTTTTGCTAAGGTCAGGTGAATTATTGAGGTTGATTTGGGTTGAGTATTGTGTATTTGATTACTTAGTAAGTATATATTTTGCTCTATGAATTTTAATTGAAAACTCATAGTTGCAAATGTGGGTTCCATTTTCTTACTTTAATTTTGCTTGAAAAGGAAATTAAGGTATTGGTGAGGAATAGGTATTTGGGTGGTAATTATGTGGGGAAGGCTAGAAATAACCAAAAACCCATTATTACACATCCATTGGGTTGACTGGAGCTAGAAGTAGTAAATCCATACCCCAGTTGATGTGGTTGTTGTGACGAGGAACCTCGAGATTTGAGAAAGCCCGTGGTATAAGACATCTAATTGGCTAAGAAACTTAAGATTTCACCTAACTGTAGCTAATCATATTGTTTAGTAAAGATAGTAGCAACTAACAATTCTAACCTATTGAAGCTCTTATCAATATCACACCCCTAGTATTCTCTCCATTGATCTTTTCTATACTTTGCCCCTGATTTGAGTATGCAAATCCATATTTTATTTTATAAATCATGATTCCACCAATTTTCTCTTAATTATCTTGCAAAGATTGATGTGCTAATTAGTTCAATTTAATAGGCGATCATTATGTGATAAGCCGATATTTCTATGGGTTTCGAATTCTGATACCATCGTGTAATTTGTTTGAACAGCAACCATTTATCCTCCTTGTAAAGAAGAGTGTAGTTTGGACATTATCAAAATGGCATCATTGTCGGGAATGAGATTTGATAGCCTTTTTAGTTATTTGTTACTTTGAGTTGATTTTTCAAATTAGCAAGTGAGTTGAGGTAATTTGGCATTTTGTGCTTCATTTTCCTATTGTTGAGTTGTTGATGATATGCTAATGAGCCCCTTTGAAAGCACGAGAGATCCCGAGAAGGTCTTATGTTGAAACCTTCAATTGACGGATGAGATGTGGAGGAGAGAGGAAAGAAAAGACATAGTGTTGATTGTAGTGATGACGCAAATAGAGCCGCTAGCGAATTGTATGAATGGGTTTTCTCTTTATAAGCTGCTAAATAAGCCAATCAGGCTATGGGTATTTCCGTTAGTGAAACCAAGGTCGAACTCGTCCGTTCACTCGAGACGAGTATACAAGGAAGTGACGAGTCCCTCACATATCTCATTGAAAGCATGCTAGAGGTGGTGCTTGGAGCGAGTTGTTTCACTGGGATGTAGGGAATTCAGAGTTGCAAAGTGATTTGTTGGACTCACTAAAATAGTGAAAGATCATAAGATGGCCATAAGACGCTTAGAGGATAGAATGAACTTGTTAGCATCTAAAATGGCAAGTCAACAGTGACAAAGGAAAAAAAGGCTCCACCACCCTTACTAACGTGGAATACTAATATCCTAAAGCACACCTCCCGGTCTCTAATGCTTTACCATTACTTGCCGATAGTTCGGGGTGTTTAGCTACAAATTCGCGATGTCCTTCTTCATGCCATTCCACCAATGTGACTTATCCTAAGTCATGGTAAATCTTGGTGGCAACCGGATGGATAGAATACCGGATCCATGAGCCTCATGCAACATCCAGCCTTTAAATCATCAACATTCGAAACACATAAGTGACCCTGGTATCGAAGCACACCATCTCCCCCTTTGGAGAAGACATCTACCTTCTGATTTTGAATGGATTCCTTTAACTTTACCAAAATAGGGTCCTTATCTTGTCTAGCTTTTACATCATCATCAAGGGCGATTCTGATATGTAAAGAACAATAATACCGCCATCGGTTTAATTAACCAACCGAACTCCCAACCTTGCAAATCGATGCACGTCTTTCACTAGCTCCTTCTTCTCACATCCACAAGGGAGAAGATTTTCAATAGAGAGTCTACTAATTGTGTCCACTAATACATTAGGCTTGCCCGGATGGTAAAGCACACTCATATCGTAACTTTAAGGTATTCTAACCACCTCCTTGAGGAAGATTGAGATCCTTCTGGGTAAACACAAATTTTAGACTCTTATGATCCGTAAACATATCAACATGGACCCCACAAATAATATCTCCATATCTTTAATTAAATACCACCACGACCAATTAAGATCATGGGCTCCGTAGTTCTTTCATGCATTTTCAAATGTCTTGAAGGGTAGGCTATCACTTTCTAGTGCCGATCAATACACACCACAAGATTTGATCCTTAAAGCGTCACAATACACCACGAACCCATCGGTACCCTCATGTATAACACCCTAAGCCGAGGTACTGCCGAGTCTTCACCTAAAAGCTCCTCTCACAAGCCTCCAACCATTGGAATTTCACCTTCTTTTGGGTCAACATGGTCAAGGGTGCTCCAATAGATGAGAAACCTTTAACAAATCTCTCTCGATAGTAGCCTCATACGCCTTAAAATGCTCCTGACATCCGAAGGATTCACCCGTTCCAGCCAATTCTTCATTAGTTCTATTTTCTGAGAGTTCACTTGTATGTCCTCACTTGATACCACATGGCCAAAAAACGCCCTGCATTTCAACCAAACACGCACTTGCTTAATTTTGCATATAGATGCATAATTCTTGAGAGTCTATAGCACCACTCTAAAATGAGCGCCATACTCCTCTCGCCCGAGAGTATATCAGATGTTATCAATAAACACAATCACGAACATATCCAAGTATGGGTTGAGCACCATATTCATCAAGTCCATAAACGTCAGTAGAGCATTCGTTAGTCCAAAAGACATAACTACAAACTCATAATGACCATAACACATCCCCAAAGTTGTCTTCGCATGTCGCTTCAAAACATTGAGCCGATGGTACCCTTGATTCGAGATCTATCTTTGAAAACACTTGGTACCTTGAAGCCGGGTAAAACAAATCATTGATCCTAGGTAGAGGATACATGTTCTTGATGGCCACCTTGTTCAATTGCCAATAATCAATACACATATGGAGAGAACCATCTTCTTCTTGCAGCATGCTGAGAACCGGTGCACTTACCTGTGGACTTGCTTGGTCCGATGAAACCCTTTATCCAATAGATCCTTCAACTACTCCTTCAACTCTATTAGCTCTGCTAGAGCCATTCTATAGGGAGGAACAAATATAGGATTCATGTTGGGAAGAAGTTCAATACAAAATTGATTTTCCTCTGAGGAACACCCGATAAATAATCGTAATTGATATACACATACTACTGTAATCGATCGATAATCGGGTCTTGATCAACATCCTTAACCCTAATTAGATGGTACACACAACCCTTGGAAAATCATCTTCTTGGCCTTATGATAGGAACAAAGCGACCTACAAGTAAGACCAAACTACCCCTCCACTCTAAGACCGACTCACCTGGAAAGCGGAACTCCACCGGCATGGGTTATACAATTAACAGAAGCATAACATGCGTGACAACCAATCCATGCCGAGAATAATATCAAAAGTCATGCATGGCTAACTCTACTAGGTCCAAGTGAGCCGACTTTCTCGCAATATTGTGATCGAAACTTCTATACACCCTCCTAGCTACAATTGAATCACAAACTAGAGTAGACTAAGAATGGCTCACCGACTTCGGGAATGACTTAAAGATACTAGAAATATAAGGTGTCACAAAAGACAAAGTAGCCCATAGATCTAACAAAGCATAAGCGTCAAGATGAAACACTGCAACATACCGTAACTACACATCCAAAGGAAGTGTCTGCCCCTGACGTGAGGCGAGGGCATAGAATCTGTTTTTGCGCTGTCACACCCCATTAGTGGATGCCTTGATGGGAGCCGAGCGTGTCGGAGATGCCGCTAGCCTAGTAGTTTCTCGAAGATACCTCTATCATCATCCCGTCTAGTAAATGGACATGCTCGACGCATGTGACGATCTACCGCACCTATAATAGATATCCGAGAGCTGAGCAAGCATAAAGACAGAGTAAGCATAAAACATGACGTAAATAGAAAGCTAAGAGTAATCTATACATGAAAGCCGAGTACTACAAATAGCTCCGAAAGCCTTCTAACATATAAGGTGGGTTGATGGGACAACACCCTCAACTACTCCGACAAGTCTAAAATCAACATAAAGAGATAACTAATATCAAACTACTCCTTAGAGAATGAGGACACACCAATGAGCCGGATGCTAACTCCGACAACGAGCTATTGACTCGTGTTAGGTCCAAGATCTGAGCTCGTATCATAAAATGATATAGAAAGTATGTGGTCGTATGTGGAATGTAATGAGTATGCAAGGTAAGTGTGGATATTTATAATACATAAAAGGTGATAAGAGATAATAAGAGTAGGAAATCATGCTCATGAAATAAATATCCTAGTACAACATATGTCAAGTAGTTTTTAAAACATTCGTAATTCATTAATTATCATAGTCATAAGAGAAACTTACAAATCAGCACTTGAGCAGAAATATCATAACGCAACGGCGTACAAAAACATGCGAACAATGAGGACTCGTTATAACCGACACCATCAGTCACAAATTTTTATGATGCCCCAACCATCTCACTCAAGTTGGCGCAGTCGTCCCCGGCTTGCCGTGCAAGGGGACTTGCATTTTGTGATGTCACGAAAGAGGGAATCCGTTAACATTGTAATGTATCAACATGAACCTACGGTGGCAGATAGTTATTAGACACCGGCGAAGTCCTTTGGAAGGTCGGGCTACTGGTGCTGTGCACTCGCTCCCAAAACATGCACTTAGGGTCGTACATAAATCATAAACATCACTTTTATGAGATTTATGACAATAAAACCCTAACATCGTTGATTCCCATTTACATACATGTTTAACCATGAATAAAACCCATTAATCGGCCAACTCCATAAATCAATCAATTAGGAAATCCATTTCGTAAATCATACATCATACCGGAACATGTGGGAATTGCCCAATACTTTAACGGCTTGAAAATACTCAATTCACTTGAAACATGAATATAAAACATGGGTAACATGAAAACTTAATTTCATCATTAATACTTCATTATGCATGAAATATTCCTCATAAATCTAACTTTCATGAACTTCCCATAAATGGGCATTTTAATTTAAAAAGTTTGAAATATGATTTTAATCAAAAACAACGAAACTTGCCCAGAATCATAATTGAATAGTAGATATACATTTAAATCATACCCCAGAAATATTAGGAATTTCATGCATTGCCACTAAAATTAACATAGGAAATTTCTTGATTTTGAGAGGGATTGGGCATGAGTGTTAAAGGGTTCAACCATTCATAATCATACATACTTGATTAAAGCTAATTTTACACTTTGACTGCCCAAGAGGAATTTGAGAAGAATTAGAAGGCTTATGCTTGATATCCTCTCTAACTTCCTAATTTTGTATGCATGGGGTTTAGAATAGGCTAGAATGGCTATCCCACCTTAATACACTAAAACTACTTAAAACGAAATAGTATATGACCTTGAGTATAGGAATGAGGAGAAATACCCTTACTTAACTTACGTAAAAATAACCGTCATCACCCTCAATTTACCTAACCTAACGAGTCATTTCCATCACCCACGAAGTCATTTACATCAATCATTGGGTACAATGTCAAAATGTCACTTGAACTATGACGGCAATCATATCGACCCATTATTGGTGACCACGACTGTGGTCACCACTTTATCTCCAAGCTGCCTCAACCTTAGATCATTAGTTACTTGCCGCCACGACCCATCCCCAAGATTTGTGGTGCTCCGACCACAACTAGTGGCAAACTTCCATAGGGTACACTACCTAGACCCCCTTCACTTTCCTCAATCCCTTGCCCACGCCGACTCAACGAGTCGTGGACTCCACCAAGACTTGTGTTCGTGCCCGTGGGGACCTCATATTCAAAAATTCAACCCAAGCTCCTGAACCTCACCACGAGTCACCTCACGACTCACGGTCTTCTACGGTCACGTAACGACCTGCCTGGGTGGGACCTTCGCAAAATTTTAAGTTTTCTCAATTTCAACTCCCTGACTTATCTTGGGGCTTCCAAGGTATTACAATATCCGCCTGAAGAGCCTGGCCCTCGAATGTTCAAAATCTTATAGAAAACCGAGAAATGCAATCATACTCAAATAGAGTGTTATTTACGCGTAAACCGACTAACGACTTCCTCCGATTCAAACTACATGTCCTAACTTAATTCATGAATCATATACACATCGACATACATGAAATAAACTAGGCACATGAATTGAACATGAAAACTAATTAGAGTTTTAGCGCAAAATTAATACCTTAAGCTTGAACCAGCCAAAGAGAATAAATGTGATATCTAGCCATCACATCCGTTTCGCTTTCCAAGTAGCTCCCTCAACATGTTGATTCCTCCATAAAACATTAACTCGGTTACTTCCTTTTTCCTTATCCTCCGAACCCGATGATCCATTTCCACTAGAACCTCGGAACTAAGGATGTGTTTCACACCGACACCGCCCAATTTAACTAGAGTCGATCACCCAAACACTTTTTTAAGAGTGATACATGGAATACGTGATGCACATAATCTAATTCTAAGGGCAAATCCAATTTATATTACACCTTGCCAACCCGTTTCACAATCCGGTAGGGGCCAACATAACGAGGGATGAGTTTTCCATTCCTTCTAAACCTCATCACTCCTCTTCATGGGAGACACCTTTGGAAAGCCCAATAATCCACTTGAACTCGAGTTCTTCCCTTCTCGCATCATCATAGGGCTTTTGGCGACCGTGGGAGCTTACTTTCTTCAACCTATCCCATATGAGCCGGACCTTCCATATCCTCATGGACCGATTCTACTCCTATTATCGCAACTTCACTAACATTGAATCAACTTATAGGCGATCTACACAACTCGGTCCCATGAGAGTCTCAAACTGAGCCATATGAATACTTGAATGGTAGAGCAATTATTGTATGAAAACTCAATAAAGTGCGATCATCCCAACTACCTTTGAAGTCAATCACGCATGCTCTCAACATGTCCTCGAGAGTCTCAATTTTCCTCGTGCGCCTTGACCATCCATTTGTGGATAAAACATTGCATCGAGTTTAACCCGAGTACCTGCATTTTTGAAAAGACTCGAAACCGAGAGGTCAATTGGGTACCCCATCGTATATGATGGAAAAAGGCACTCTATGCAACCGAACTATTTCCTGATGTATAGTCGGCATAACTTCGCCGAATTTGTGGTTTTGACCGGTAGAAATTAACATCCCACGTCAACCTATCTACAACAACCCAAATGGAGCCATATTATCACAGAAAGTGCGAGGTAATCCTGTGATGATGTCCATATTGATTTCTTCCCACTTCCAAGTAGGAATATCCGATATTTGAAGACACCTCCTGGCCTCCGATGGCTCCACCTTTACTTGCCGACAGCTTGGGCACTTAGCTACAATTCTACCATGTCTTTCTTCATGGAATACCCCACACAGATGCCAGAAGTCATGGTATATCTTGGTACCTAGATGGGATAGAATATACTGATCCATGAGACTCGTGCAACATCCGATTCCTTAAATCATCAACATCCGAACACATAAGTGACCTGGTAGCCAGCACACCATCTCCTCTCTTAAATAAGACTTACCTTCCGATTTTGAATCGTTTCCTTTAACTTTACCAAAATAGGTCCTCATCTTGTCTATACTTTACCTCACTCAAGGATCTATTTGATATGTTCCCGAACAATAACACCACCATCGGTCGAATCAACCAACTGAACTCCGAACCTTGCAAGTAGATGCATGTCTTTCACTAGCTCCTTTCTTCCCTTATCCACATGGGACACACTTTCCATAGAGAGTCTACTAAGTGCATCCGTAACCACATTAGCCTTGCTCCTGATGGTAAAGCACACTCATATATTAATCCTTAAGTAGCTCCAACCACCTCCTTTGTCGAAGATTGAGATCCTTCAGAGGTAAACACATATTATAGACTCTTATGATCCATAAACACATCCACGTGACCGGAAAATAATGTTTTCAAATCTTCAAGGCAAATACCACCGTGGCCAATTCAAGATCATGGGTCAGTAGTTCTTTTCATGTACTTTCGCTGTTCAGCGTAGTTATCACTTTCCAAAGGCCATCACCACACACCCTACCCGATCCTTGAAGCGTCACAATATTAATTACGAACCCATCTAAGACCCTCAGTAGAGTTAACACCGGTGCCGAGGTAAGTCGAGTCTTTAACTCCTTAAAAGCTCCTCTCACAAGCCTCCCACTCATTGGAATTTCACCTTCTTTGAGTCAACTTGGTCAAGGGTGCCAATTGATGAGAAACCATCAAAATTCTCCGAGCAAGAGCCGCTAAGCCCAACAAGCCCGATATCCGAAGGATACACCGGTCTAGGACAATTCTTAACTACTTTAATCTTTTGAGAGTCCACTATTATGCCCTCACTCTGATACCACATGGCCTAAAATGCCATAGATTTCAACCAAACTCGCACTTGGCTTAATTTGGTATATCACAGTGATCCTTCGTAGTCCAGATCACCACTCTCAAATGAGCGAATGCTCCTCCTCACTCCGGCGCATAGGATGTCATCAATAAGCACAATCACAAAATATTCAAGTATGGCTTGAGAACCATATTCATCGAGTCCATAAAAGTTGCAAGAGCATCTACTTAGTCCAAAAGGCATTACTAAAAACTCATAATTATCATACCGCGTCCTGAAAGCTTTCTTCAGATGTCGCTTCCGAACTCGAGCCGATAGTAATCTTGATCCGAGATCTATCTTCAAAAACACTTGGCACCCTAAGCCGGTCAAACAAATCATCAACTTGGGTAAAGGATACTTGTTCTAGACTCGAGACCTTGTTCAATTGCCGATAATCAATGCACACGGGAGACAACCATCTTTCTTCTAGAAAAAGAGAATCGGTGCACCCCTTGGACTTGCTTGGTTTGATGAAACCCTTTATCCAAACAAATATCCTTCAAATGCTCTTTATACTCTATTAGCTTGACTCGGAGCCATTTTTTAGGGAGGAATAATAGTTGTGTGTTGGGAATAAGGTCAATACAAAAATTGATTTTCCTCTGGGAGGAACACCAGAAATCATTAGGGAACAATTCCGGATACTCACATACTACCTGAATCGACCGGATAGTCTGTCTTTGGACTCAACATCATTAACCCTACCTAGATGGTACACACAACCCTTGAAAATAATCTTCCCGCCTTAATAGAGGAAATAAAAAGCGACCTACAAGTATGGCCGAACTACCCTCCATTCTAAGACCGACTCACCCTAAAGCGAAACTCTATCGCATGGGTTCTAAAATTAACGTAAGAATAACATGGGTACAACCAATCCTAAGTGACTCGACATTCGCACCCCCAAAGACCAGCTCGATAAGGGGTGTGGTGTCGATATAGCATATAATAGTCCAAAAGGAATGGACTATACGAAGACCTTAGGCCCCATCTTCATCCCTTTGTAGATGGTATACCGCTTCCTGAGCAATAAGCCATTCACTCGGGCGGGAAGTGACACAACCATTAACCATGGGTTGGCTATGGAAGGCTATACTGTGGCAAAGTCAAACCCAAACTACACATAGAATAATGCCCTACCTAAAACAACTACTAATCACAATAGATATACTGATTTCTTACTGGTGATTCAAACTCAATTATAATACGTAAGAAATAACTTGCCAATCCAATTTTCCTTAACATACTGATTTCCACCCCGATTAATCGGGGAGTTTCTGCATTGTATACAATTTGTTCTATCCAACTCGTAATCATGTTACCGGGAGATTGAGACTTGAGCCAAAGACTAAATTAAAATCTATAACTTTAAAACTAATATTAACTATATTTCAACTTTAACAAAAACAAGATTGAAACTTACGCCTTCCCAGAGTTCAAAGGGAGAAATACTTTCTTGTTCCGTGATCTTATAGAAATTAGTTTGAGAAATTCTAACAATTTCTACTCATGGAGTTCCAATTTTATAGGTGAATTTCAAGAAATAACTCTCAGAAAGCTTCAAGGGCTTATAACTCCGACACTGCTAATTTTGATTTGGACGGCATTTGGCAAAAGATAAACGCGAGGAAATTTGGGGTGAAAGTTGTGTGGTTCTCTTGCTTGTCGAGGGGTTGTTTTTTTGATATGATAAATCAAATGGTCAACTTAATATATATAATTCTTGGTAGACAAAGGTTCTATGACACGGGCCCCAACGCGGCAAGCAAGGGCCGTCTCACAAGGTCTAACGCGCAGGAGGGGGTCCTGCATATTTCCCCTTTGTAGTATGTACAAACTTCTCCCTCCGCAACCTCGATTCCGTGCCTCGTACACAACCTTTCCTCGCCCTTTCTCATATGTGTCAAACTCTAACTCTTGACTAATATACGAATAGGCCGAGTAAATGTTAGGAACTTACAAGGTTTAACATCCTCCCCCTTAGAAACTTTCGTCCCGAATGTCACTTTAACTTACTGTGAAATATAACTTCACCTACTATTCGAAAATTTCGGCAGAAATCTCCTATAATATGGACTATCTAAAACCCCGAAATGCAAAAGTCCAACACAGTAATTTACATAACACTATAAAAACTATTTCACAATAAGATTGTACTCAATCGAGTAATATATGAAACACAAATAATAAAACAACAACTCAATCAATAATTCACCTCAACTGCATAGTCTCGGGATAAGCCTCGGGAACAAATGAGGATATCTAGATCTCATACAATCTTTAGCTTCCCAGTCGTCTCTTTCTCTATTCGCTTCTCCACAATACTTTAATAGAGGCGACATCTTTAGTTCTCAACCTACGAACTCCGCCCGTCTAATAAGCTACTGAACTTCCTCATAAGAAAACTCCTTATTAATTTGGATGTACTGATGGGCACAACCCGGGATGGATCCTCTATGCACTTTTGTACCATGGATACATGAAAGACCGGGTGAACAATCCAAACTCTGAAGGAAGATCTAGCTCATATGCCACCTTCCCTATTCTATGGTCCGATAAACATCGGGATAAGCTTGCCATTTCTACCAAATCTCATCACGCCATTGGTGAGACTTTCAAAATACCCAATCACCTGCTATCAATCTAAAAGTTTCTATGTCGTACGTCAACAAGATTTCTGTGGCTAAGTGAGTCAAGTAGCGTGCATTCTCTAATAAGCTTTATTCCCGAGCAGTTTCCCTATGTGCTTAGTTTAGGGTAGCTATTCGATACCGGGCACGTGCATTGGACGCTTAGGCCAATCAACAAGTAGTGGATTATGTTCCTAATAATGGCAATGCAAAAGGAAGCTAGGTAAAGGACTTCATCGATGAATCGCATTGAGTTCCAGGTGGAGAATGGATGATGACCTACATGAGTACATCGAGGTGATTCAGAAGATCACCTAAATCACGGGGTGACGGGGGAAGAGTAGTAGACCTAGCTTCATATTAGTTGAAGGTTGCTCATATTTGATATACACATTAGAAGGATGGCCTGGGAATCGTAGCTGGTTCCATTTGACGGGATGAGTTTCTCACCACCTTCTTAGACCGATTCTCTTCGTAGGAGATGAGGGAAATCAAGGTAGTAGAGTTCAGAATCTAAAACGAACAACATGACAGTTCAAGAGTATGCTTTAGATTTCACCCACTTGTCCAAGTATGCGCTAGAGATGGTGGTCGATAAGAGGAAGTTCGTGAGCCGATATCTCGAATGGGGGTAGTGGACTATTTATTCATGAATTGCGTGATCGCTATGTCAGATATTAGGGAATCTACTTCTCCCGATTGGTTTTATATATGCCCAACGAAGTGCGTATGAAGGAGAGGGAGAGAGAGTACAAGAGGGTGATTTGTATAGTGTCTGGGTTCTCCCCGCAGAGGTACGGTGGTGGACATCATTAGCAAACCCCACTAGAGATCATCGCCAATACCGCCGCAGCTAGTGTGTCGGGCCCAACCCAAGCATGTTAAGAGGGGCGGTGTCGCTTTGAGGTCGAGGTCCCGAGTTCCTATAAGAACCTTTCTTAGTCTCTACTCCAGCCTATGACTCGGTTATAGCTTGATGGGTATACACAAATTTCCTTATCGCAATCCTTCAAAAGTCACATCATCGTATTTAGTAGAGTTAGCCAAGACAGATTTTGATGTTATCTTTGCATGGATCTACTATTTGCATGTTATGCCTCACTAATTTTAGAACCCGTGCGGTAGAGTTTTTATTTTCGAGTGAGCCGGCCCCAGAGTGGAAGGCGGTTCGCCAGCTCAGAGGTCACTTTATTTCCTACCTTAAAGCCGAAAGATGATTTCTAAAGGTCAGATCTACCATCTAGTTCGAAAGTTAAGGATTCTATGCCCGAGACCCTACTCTCCAGCTTAGTTCCGTAATGTGTTAGGTTAACCTGAGGTATTCCCTGCATGATCTACTCCGACTCCCTCCTGGGAGCACAGAGATTGAATTTGGAATTGCCCTCTTCCCGACGTGCGACACTCTTATATATATTCCTTCCTTACGTAATGGCTCCATCTGAGCTTAAGGAGATGAAAGAACAGTTGAAATATTTAGACAAGGCTTTCATCAAATCTAAAGTCCCTATGGGGTGTAATCGGGTTCTATTTTTTCGGAAGAGATGGTTCTCTTCGTATGTGCATTGACTACCAATAGTTTAACAAGGTACAATCAAGAATAAAGTATCCTCTTCCTAGGATTGATGATTTGTTTCACCAACTTTAGAGTTCTAAGTGCTCGAAGATAGATCTTAGGTCCGGCTATCACCACTTCAGTTAGAGAGAGTAACATCCGATACATCCTTAAGGAGTTTTTGTGGTCACTATGAGTTTGTAGTTGGTATTTTGGACTAACAAATGCCGCCGCAGTTTTTATGGATTTGATTAATAGGCGTTCAAGCCTGCTACTTTTACATGTTTGTGATTGTGTTCATAGATGACATTCTCATTTATTCTCGGCTGCAGGAGGAGCAAGCCGCTTGTTTGAGGATTGTGCTACACACTCTTAAGGATTACCACAAACCGTATGCCGACCCATCATGTGAATTTTGGCCGAACCGTAGCATTTTGGGTCATGTGGTGTCAAGTGAGTGTGTATAGGTGGACTCCCAATAGATAGAAGTCAGACACTGTCTCAGACCAGCTTAATCCATTGTAGTGCAGATAGAATTGGGCTTAGTCAAGACATAAGAGGATTGTTGAGGATTTTCATCCATTGTAGCACCATTGACTAAGCGACCTTAAGAAAGTAAAGCTTCTCAAATTGGTCGATAATTGGTGAGAAGAGTTTTCAAGAGTTACGCGTACTCAAGTCACTTCAAATTTTAAAAATTGACTTCTACCTGAGGGTACAGATGGATTTGTGGTGTATTTTGATGCCTCAGGGATGTACTTGGCTCGTGTTGATGCAAAGATGGAAAAAGTCATTGCATCCGCTCATAGATAACTTAAGACTCACGAAGAATTACCCGATGCACGACTTAGAATTGATAGCAAGTGTTTGCTTTTGCATTGAAGATTTGGAGGCACTATATGTATGGAGTGCATATGGATGTGTTCACACCACAAGAGTCTTTAGTATGTGTTTGCGTTGTAAGGACATGAATTTGTGACAAAAAGGTGGCCGTAGCTTCTTAAGGACTATGAAATGAGTGTCCTTTATCATCTGGGAAAAGCCAATGCGGTAGAAGATGCTCTTAGAAGACTTTCTACACAAAGAGTGTGTCTCATATAGAAGAGGAAAGTAAAGAGTTGGTGAAGGATGTGCATCGACTTGCACGATTAGGAGTTCATCTTCTGATTAAATGGATGGTGGTGTCATTGAAATTATAATAGTCGTAATCCTCTTGGTTACTTAGGTTAAGGCTAAGGAAGATGAGATCCTATTTTGGTAAATTCAAAGGAACGGTTCGAATCGAAGGTAAAGGTCTTCTCCTGGGTGGGGGAGATGGGTGTACTTTGATATCGTGTGGTCATTTCAGGTGTTTCACCTGTCGATGACTTGAGGGAGCAATGTTGCATGAGGCTCATGGTTCCCCGATATTCGACACATCCATGCTCCACTAAGAGTACCATGACCTACGAGAAGTCTATTGGTGGTACGGCATGAAGAAGGACATAGCGGGAGTTTGTGGCTAAGTATCCGAATTGCAAAAATGAAAGTGGAGCATCAAAGACCAAGAGGTGTGCTATAAGACACGTATTCCCAAATGGAAATAGGAAGAAATCAATATGACTTCATCCCATTTCCATCCGGGAAGAAATCAAAAGATGACTCATTTTGATTGGTTGTGGATAGGTTAATAGCAAATTTTATTTTCTACAGTCAACAGCTGAGGATTATGCCAAGTTGTATATTTTGGAGCTAGTTTGGTAGCACGGTGTTCCATTGTCCATCATCTCATATAGAGGTATTTAGTTCACTTTGAAGTTTTGGAAGTCGCTCTACATGAACTTGGTACTGTGTCAAGCTTAGTATAGCTTTTCACCCGTAGATAGATGGTCAGGCCGAGTGAACCATTCAGACTCTTAAGGATATGTTGAGAGCATGTGTAATTGAATTCAAAGATATTTGGGATGATCATTTGCCTCTCTATCGAGTTTTCTTTACAATAATAGTGATAATTCTCAAATTACACTCCTCATTTAGAAAGAGTGTAAGCAATCGTTGTATCAAAACAAATACCCAAACGGATGTCGAGGTCGACCGTATAGAGAATTGAGTTGATAATTCAAGAGTTGTAAACTAATTCAAACTAGAACGCATAATTGTTCAATATTTGAAAATTAAAATTGGGCGAGAATTAAGGAAAAACACTATGTTATTCCAAGTTAAAGCTATGAGGGAATTCCACTATTGCAAATAACAAGTGATATGGTTACGGCATTCTATAGTTGATCGCAACTATATCGATTTTGTTCAATGCCTTAGACTATAAATTAGCATATATAGCAGCTGGATAATTCTCATTCTTGTTTTTCAACCATAAAAATGTTTATGCCTTGAGTTTTGTCAAACCCCAAAGACAAATGAAGCAATCAGCCACACGAGCTTGAGGAAGGAGTAGCTATGTCTAGCCTTGACCTTAATGGAATGAAAAGGTTTTACTATCTCTAGCTTAATCCCAAACAATAACACTCCACTCCTCAATATCTTCTCACCTTTTCTCTCAAGAAAAAGCAAGAAAAATAAAGCACAATTAATGTTTGCAAACCATCAATTTTTAGCAATTAAAACATGGGAGAAGATAATAGATCTATACTTGCACAAGAATCCAAAAGCAATTCAACAAAACCCAATCATTTTGAAAAACCCACCATGAAAACACCCTTAGCTAGCAAATTACTAAGCATATTTAAAGATAGATAGAAGATACCAAGAGGATTCCCCTCATATTTATCACATTAGCATTCACAAATTTTCTTCACAAGCTCATACAAAAACGGGTGGAATTCCCCCAATTTGTGTTAAAGAAAAACAAGAAGAAAAGTTCTATCTAACTCTACAATTTTATGGTGAAAAGATTCTATCAAAAATTCTATTAAAAAGATGAAATCTAGATGAATGAATGAGTGGTGTACAATCTAAGTTATGTAAATATCTATACTTTCTTGTATACAACTTTCCCCAAATTCCTTGGAGGATTTTAGGTCATTTGAGACCTTTTCTTGACCTTTTCACCCTTCACAATGGCCTCACCTATGAAAATACCAGCATTTTGCCGGTGCCAATCCGCGGAGCACCGACCGTCCGCCGCCCTAAAATGTGCCCCACAAAGCGCTGACCACCAAGAGTTCAATAGCGTTTAGCCACTACCTGTAACCGCCAACCGCTCGGTTGAGTAATAGTCTAGGCAAGCTTGCTTCTAGCTTTTTCCCTTCTATATTAGCGTTTAGTGTAAATATAAAGCATGTCCTTGCAACTCTTCTTGATCTCAAATCTTCCATAATCTTTGGATCCTCTCCTTCATATGTTAACTCACCACCCATCTCAAACTTCATGGGCTTGCTTAATTTCATGCTTTCTCCATTCACGGATGTACCTAAAGGAATTAAAGAGAGAGGGCATAAAAATACACATAAACCACTAGAAAACAAGAAAACTCGCTAGGGAGACTAATGAGTTGGTAAATTTCCAACTCATAAGACCACCAAACTTTAACCATTGCTTGTATTCAAGTAATGCAATTCTTTACGCTTCGAGAAAATGAAAACATGCTATATATATGATTTCTTGCATCAAGGGCCAATCAAGACGTTTCTTTTGAGGATGACATCAAGTAAATCTTAGATCACTACGGTAGTTGTACACAAAATTATAAAGCTTCAAGACAACCTAACATTATACACAACCTCATGAAAAAGAAAAGACCGAAACCATATGCACAAGCTTCAATAGATTTACTACAATCATTAAACATATATTTCATGCATTCCTTCCATTCAAACAAGAGGCATAGTTCAACAAACAAGTTCAAAAGCATCACGAGTCATTGACAATTCACATTCAAGGCTTGCCTTAAAGTTCGCTTACCCGCTTGCCTCAATCATACCTCTCTTTTTTAAAAAAAAAAATTTAAGAATGTACCCTAAAGAAATGATACTCATTAAAAGAGAATCCAACACATTTTTGAGCATTTAACGCAAAGGGATTATAAGATAAGGCAAATGCGCCACTCTCATAGAGAAATCTGCGCATACAAATTTACCCACGGGCTTTCCCTTCATATATCTCGCCACTAATGTAATGTTGCTACACTAAATCAATTAGTACTGGCGGGTTATAATGAAGGCTAGGAGTAAGGGTAGGACAAACATTTTTCTCTTGTGACTAAAGCCTCCCTAATGCCTTTATAAACACTTGTAACATCCCATCATCTTATTGAGATTACTCCACCTTATTTCTCCTTGTTCATTATCTTTGTCTTTTGTGTAACACAAGCCACCCTTATAAGCACCCAAAAATTCAACATTTAGCCTTATCTTTGCAAGAAATAACACCTTTTACTACTCATTTGTCTTTTGATGATTCGTGCTTTTCAACCCATCGATTCATTGAATTCATCAAAAAATTAGTGCTAACTCAATTTTAGGCTTCTCATTTCTCCCCCTAGTCTTGCAAACCTCAAAACATAGGTTTTTGCCTCATTTCACATTTATTTCCTTAACTCTCCTTATTTCGTGGGCTTGAAGCCCCTATTATTTTCATTCTTTTTTTTCTAGCAACTGGGAGGATGGGTGCGGGAAGAGAATGATGAAAATTGTCATTAGGGCTTGTATTCTATTTCCAAAGAAAGGGATCCAAGGCTCAAAATTTCGCTATCAAAGATTAATGTAAAAGGAGGTCATTTTAGATGAAAAAAGAGGGCCTAAGATAATGTTCTAAGTGCAACCTAATCTATCATTTTTCCTTGAATCACACTTAGGGAAAGTTCTAGACAATCTTGCATACACAAGAATTAAGAGAAAAGTCTCAGCACACAAGGTATCACAATCCAAGTAGTTCACACTTCCTTCTCACAATAAGAGAATGAATTTTGACAAGCTACTGATAAATCAAAAAGCCAAGAAAGGAATTATAATTCATGACAAATGAGTGCTCACTTTCACATTTAGATGCCCCTTTTCTTTTCAACTCTCATGCACAAAGCCAAGAAATAATTGTTGGTGGTACCTCATCAAACAAGTTCACAAAAGACTCAGAAAGACTCTAGACTTGACATTTTCAATTAAGAAAGTCTCTTCTCAATCTATCATCGGGAAGTTCCAACCCCGTTGACAACAAAATGAAAAGACTAAAATCGCTCCTGGGAAAGAACCATATAAAGAAAAATCCTTGGAGTTTATTCAAAGACTACTATCTAAGAAGGAGATACTAACTTGCAAGTAGTGAGGATATTCCTTAAGAATTGCAAAATCTCTATCTATCATAGGTCCATATCGTGCATCACTTAAAAAGTGGGTTACTATGATGTCACCCCTAACAAAATAATGCATTGTCGTCGATGCCTAAGGTTAAAAAAAATGAGGAAGGACAAAGTGTGAGAGAAATCGCTATACGATGGAGGCATCCAATTTACACGCATTTTCCATGCTCTCTTTTTCATTTTCTTTCACTGTTTGCCATGTTCCACACCTGGTCCACCCCTACACAATCAAAGACAACAAAAACATAAAGTGAAACAAAATAAAAAAAATAAAAAATTTGTTTTTTTAAAAAATTAAAAATGTAAAAGCACTTGGGTTGCCTCCCAAGAAGTGCCTTAGTTAATGTCAGGCTCGACGACTTCAAGTTTCACCAATTTTCTCTCCATATTGAGCTTTTGAAGTGTAACTAGTTTCTTGTCCATTGTTCTACTTCACTTGAGGGGTGGTGGTGTAAAAGTCAAGGTACCAAGAAATGGATGTTACCTTTTGTATTTCTTGGCCCTTGAAGGAGGGATATGCTTTCACTTTGTTGACATGACATACCTCTAAAATGAAGCCACCTTGATCTTCCCCTTCAACTTCCTCCATCAACTTGCTTCATTTTTTCAACCAAGTTCAATGTTGAAAATGATACGAGGCGCGCTTAAGTCGCTTCCCTTTAAGAATTCTTCTTGCTTGACATCCTCCTTCCAAGTGCACTACATTCCTTGAGCATGGTTTCTGATGTCATTTGAGGACCCTAGTGTCACTTCTTCAACCTTGGCATCTTGCATTTGCAATGTTGGTTGGTTGGCACACCTCTATGACATCTTGAAAGTTCACCTTGACTCTTTCTTCAAGTATCATTTCTTAGCCTTCCCATGAGTCAAGTTGAGATATTCTTATTGTTCACTTATTGTTGTTATGCTCCTCAATGTCTCATCCACTTCTTCTTGTAGAGATTTATAGCTTTTTTCTTGAGGAGTTGATGATTCCATGGGCATGGAGGGGCTTACATTCTTTTCTACATTAGACTTCCCCTCCAAAAAGGCTTGGAGAATGGCGTTCATGCACCCATATATATTTATCCTTCCCTTACTTGCCATGGCTTCATTCCTATCAAGTTTAGGAGCACAACTTCTATTTATAGCCACTATAATGGAAAGTGACCCCATTTGGGATCCATCCTAATGTCTCCTATTACTACCACATACCGTGCATCTATACCCACCATAGGAAGGAAGGTGCACTCATGTCCATTCTAGGGGCATATTTATATCTTGCCAATAGTGTGATCCTCCACAATAGGGACATGGGCCGTTATGATAAGTATTGCAACCAACAAACCTCCTTTCATTCTATGATGACATAATACAACTATAAAAAAAAATGCAAAATAAAATGAAAACTAGTTCGAATAAATAATAACTAATGTCTTATCACAACTCAAATCCCCGGCAACGATGCAACAAAATACACTCCTCGTTTAGAAAGAGGGTAAGTGATCGTTGTATCAACACAAATATCCCGACTTATGTCGAAGTCGAACTTGCTGTAGAATTGAGCCGATAATTCATGAGTTATAAACCGACTCAAACTTGAATGCATAATTGTTCAACATTTGAAAAGTAAAATTGGGGAGAATCGGGAAAACACTATCTAATTCTAAGTTAAAATTAAGTGAAAGGAATTCCAAATATCATAATCACAAGTGTTATGGCTAGGGGCATTCTATAAATAGATCACAACTAAATCGTGGTTTTCTTCAATGCCTTGTGACTATAAATTAGATAGCAATGATAATCTACTTCTCTTGTTTTTCAACCATAAGAATATTTATGCATTGGGTTTTCTCAAACAAAGCCAAATCATGTTATCAACCACACAAGCTTTAGGATGGACAAGCTATTCTAGCCTTGACCTTAATGGAGTGAAAAATGTAGGTTTAATCATCTCTAGCTAATCCTACACGCAACTCCAATTACTCACTAATATCTTATCACCCAATTCTCACCTTTTCTCTCACAAAAGCAAAAAAAGCCACACCATGTTTGCAAACCATCACTTTTAGCAATTAAAACATGGGAGAAGATAATAGAATTCTACTTGCAATAAGAATCCAAAAGCAATTCAACAAAACCAAATCAATTTAACAAACCCACCATGAAAACACTCTTACCTAGCAAATTATTTAAGCATATTGAAAGATAGAGAGAACATACCAAGGATTCCCTCAAATCTATCACATTAACTTCAAATGCTCTTACAACAATAGTGGAATTTCAATTTTGTTTAAACAAAAAAATTAAGAAAGTTCTATCTCAACTCTACAATTATATGGTCAAAAGATTCACCAAAATTTCAAGAAAAAGATGAAATGTAGATGAATGAATAGAGTGTGTACAATCAAAATACAAATATCTATAGTTTCTTATGTACAACTTTCCAAATTCCCCGAGGATTTTAGATGCTTTGGATACCTTCGATGTTTTTACCCTCACTAGATAGCTCACTTAGAAAGCACCGCTTAGGCGGTGCCAACTGGGCGGAGCACCGGTTGTCCGCCACTCCAAAACTACCCACAAGAAGTGACCACCGACGTTGGGCCAGCATTAGCCATCGCCCAACTTCCAACCGCCATTGAGTAGCTAGCCTGTGAGCCGTTGGTGCTTTGCCCGTGTTTTTCTCACTTTTGGATCCATGTTTAGCCGATTTAAAGCATATCCTTCTGCACCTTTTGGGCTCAAATCTTCCATTTTATTTGGCTCCTCGTCCTTCATATGACAACTCATCAAATTCCATCTAAAACTTCAACCTGCTTTGCTAGATTTCTTACTTTCCACTAATGGAAGTACCTACAACGAATTAAAAAGAAAGGGCACAAAATCCATATAAACGACTCAAAAAATATTAAAAAACTCATGATTAGAGCCTAATGAGTTGGTAAATTTCTAACTCATCAAACAAATTACCATTCCAACATTCATATGGCTTTGTTGAGGCTCTTTATGGTCGAAGATGTAGATCACCTATTAGTTGGTCGAAGTAGGTGAAGTATGTTGATGGGACATATTTAGTTCATGATTCGTATGGAGAAAGTTCAATTTTTAAGGGAACGGCTGAAAATAGCTTAGTTATCAAAATTCTATGTTACGTGAGAGGAGAAGAGAATCTTGAATTTGGAAGCTGATGATTGGGTGTTTTTGAAGGCATTCCCCATAACAGGGGTGATGAGATTCAAAGAAAAGGAAAGCTTAATCCCCGATATATTTGCCAAGCATGTGGATTGCAGACACGCTTGCAAGGTGACATATGAAAGTTGGAATTACCCTCAGAGTTGGCTTTTGTACATCCAGAGATTCCATGCATCACTCTTAAAGAAGTGCATCTGCCATACTACTTAGGTTGTTCCTGAGGAGAGCAGGTGTGAAAGATAGCCTTTAGATATGAAGAGGTTGCGTATGAAATCCTTGATTGTCGTTTAGAAGTTGAGGAATAAAGGAGTAGCTTTAGTAAAGGCTCTGTGGAGAAATCGCTAAGGGAGCTATGGCAAGCCAAAGTGAAGATAAGTGATGGCTTAATATCCGCATCTTTTCCTTCACACCTGCACTTTGAGGTATTAGTTTCCTCCTTAGTACTTTATTCATCCTTTTGTCTGGTTAATATTTCGTAGTTTCTTAATGTCGCTGCATGTGTATGTGTGATTCATATGTTTGGTTCATTTGTGTATTTCTCAAAAGATGAAGTCGCTTACTCCATCAATTCCCGCCGATATTCAACATTTGGGATGGTAGTTCCTTTCTAGTTATTCGCATGTTTATGTACATTAGAGGACAAATGTTCCCAATGGGAGATACTTTTATAATTCAAAATTTTCTAAAATCAAACCCAAGGATTGATGTGGACAAGATAGGAAAATATTGCCTGTGTCATAGGACGAGTTGTCGAAAGTGACCTCTTAAGGTCACTCCATGACTCGTCAAGTGGAGCTTGCCATGGAGGAGATCGTGGTCAAGAGGTGATCACGAGTGGAAGCCACGGTAGTCGTGAAGTCACTTCATGACTCCTGAAGTGAGTCTTTTCTTGTGCCGAGTTGAAGGTGGAGTTTATAGTGGAGGTCACGACCGGGGAGTCACGAGTTTTCTCACTCACAACTCATGAGGTCCCTCATGATGATCGGCATGGTCTTTTCCTACAAATTTAGTAAGGGTATTTTCATAATTTCTAAGCTCCTAAGCCCTAAACTACATCATTTTAAGCTCAAGTATGAGGGTTTTAAGAGTCCTTTAGCCTATCATGTGTTTGCCTTCCTACATGGCATGATTAGAGAATTCTATGACATCGCTTCCAGAATTCTTCAAGTTCTTCGAATCTATTGGGGCCACGAAGGGTGTAGAATCAGATTTCGTTAAGGACGAAGTTATAATGTGAGTTTCATTCACTATCATGCCCAATTCTATCTCGAGCTCATGAATTCAAGTGACTCGACCTATAGGGGTGATGATGAGCATATATTTTATGCCCATTTGCCATGTTTTGTCCCATATTTGATCATGTTTTGAGTTCATAATCCTTAATTTATGCTTAAATTTATGAATATGTATGTATTATGCGCTAAAAACTATTTGAGTTGATTTCCGCAGAAATTAGGAAAGATGGACTCAAAATGATGCAAGAAATGAACATTTGAATCAATGGGTTTAGTAAAGGTATGTGCTCGCCACTGTGTCCCAAACTTTCAGAAATAAATTCTTCGTAGGTGATATGGCCATGTGCTAGGCCTGGCAATGGAGTTGAAAATTGCTGAAAATTTGACAAATCGTGGGCTAGATAGGAAGGGCGGCGCACCAGACCCATTTTGGGGCAAAAATGCTTATTTTTAAGCCAAGTGTTGAAGGGCAAAGACTACGAAGGCCTACGAGAACAGGTTTAAGTCATTTGGTACATTGTTTGACTTCTTGAGAAGTTTTAGACTGCTTGAAGCAATCTTACTCATTTTTATTTCAGTTTTTTGTTTGAAAGCTTGTAAGCGCTTTGGATGGAAGACAAGGTTCTATAACTAGGTCTTCTTCTTTACTTTTTTATTTTCATATGATGATGACTAAATATTTGTTTATCTACTTGTCAATGAGTGGCTAAACTCATTCCCAGGTTGTGGCCATGGTGAATGGTTTATTGTTTGATGATTAATTAAATTTAGTTTCATCTTCTTTAATGGTTGTTTATATTTATTTGTTTTAATTTGTTATTTATGAGACCGATCACCTTAGCAATGATGGCTTTCTTGATTGAATTAAAAGGAATCGAAAGTGGATAAAATAAATACGTAACGAAAATTCAAAGACCCTTGAACCCATTGGGTGATAGGTTAGAAGTTGTTGTTGAGGATAGTGTTATACCCTTCAACCCCATTTAGTTTAAACACAAGTAGGAATATTTGTTGTTTCATTATTCTCCCCGTTACCATAGGGATACAGTATTAGGTTCATGAGATGGTGGCTTTGGATGCTAGGGATAGGGAAAGAAATGAGTAGTAACTTGCAACTAAACAATCATAGGACGAATCATGCTATTTTAATTACGTTGGAAAACTCAACCAAACCAACCAAGTGCCATTTCCCTAATTTGTCATTATAAACGATCAAGCTTGCATTTGTTTTAGTTAATTTTTGCATTTGAAGTTTTAGTAGTTTAACATTCCAAACCACCTTATTTTATATTTCATAGATTATTAAAATCAAAGAACAACCTTATAATGATTAAATTTAAAAGTCCCCGTGGGTTCGATATCTAGATCTAACAATCCAATATTACTTGACGCCACGTGCGCTGGCGATATCAAGTTTTGATGTCGTTATTTAATACAAACATGTTTAATCATTTGTAGGTTAGAATTGTTTTTGCTAGTCCGCATTGACTTCTGTTTTTCCTTTTTTGTTAAAAAGAATGAAAAATAAGTTCATAGGGGGATTCGTTGGGCCTTTTCTTCAAATTCTTCAGTTCCTTCTTGGGCATTCAAGGAGGTAAAGAATCAATTTTTCGTGTATGTAAGGCTATCAATGGGTGTTTCCTTTCACACCCATGCCAATTCTATACGATTTCATGAAAATTCTATCAAGAGTTTATGGGGGTTTGAAGTAGAATATTTATAAAAAACATAACGATTTATTTATGGGCTTTATGATTTTAGAATATCACCATATTCTATGGGCTTTGATCCGCTTTTATGATTCAAATTGTCATAATGTTATCAATTTTTGATTTCTAAGTGAAATTAAGTTTCCCACTATGCATGACTCATGATGAATTGTTTATGATCTATTATTCCATTAATGATATTTACTAGCCCAATTTGAATTATGATTTAAATTATGGAGTTTATCTATTACCCAAACGTGATTTCATAATTTCAAGCTATATGCATGATCTACAAGTATGAAACCCTATGATTCATGGTCAAGGTTTCGCCAATTAATAATCTCTATGTCATTGCTAGTTCACATATGTACAAGTATGTTTATATTATCATGATTTAACTAACCCATGAATTCATGTACATTATATTATGAGCACTACATATGTTTTAAGAGTAGTATCGAACACCGAGTAGGTTTGGGGCCTGTGTTAAGCCCCGATCTCATAAACTACGTGCCACCGTAGGCAAGCTGGGACCTCCTTTGCACTGGCCCCAGCCCAAATGGCCCTTCCGTGGTGATATCATGCCCTTTTTAATGGTTCTACCCTTAGCAAGGTATGAACAGCCTCCCGACTAGGTTTACAAGTCGGACATCATATATGCTCATATGGGGCATGTCGGTTAAGAGAATCTCCCACTATTCCTCATGATTTATACATGTTATGATTATGTATTTTGGATCAAGTCAGCGTCAAGTAAAAACTTTTACCCTAAGTGATCAAGACAATGTCATATTACAAATATTTTAAAAACCTTGAGCCTCATGTTGTACTAATGATATTTACGTATGAGCATGTTGCTCCTACTTATGTTTATTTATGAATGTTAAATATCTTAAATGTCTATTTTAATTACCTTTTCATACTTGGTACATTCCATGTACTGACCGCTTACTTTCTATGCCGTATCATTTCATTATACCTGACCCAGTTGCTCCTGTGCTCACCTTCTCAATAGTCAAGACCTATCAACTTAGTTTGGTGAGTCCTCATGTTCCAAGGGCCATATGCTAGACTTATGGTTTCTTCAGCTTCAACATTGTAGGGTTAGTTGGGGTATCTTCCCATTAACCCGTTCTATTATGATTCGAGGCTTTTCGTACTATACATTGTAGCCGCTTGTCATGCGAATCTTGTGTTCACTTTCTCCATTACAGTCATGATTACATTTTCATTATGTTAAGACTTCCGCTCATGTGAATGAATTAGAGGTATGATCATGCCATGGGTTGACTTAGGGTCTCTCTGGGGCTCCTTGTCCCGTGTTTATGATCTCGGTGTATGTTCGGCCGTGACAAACTTGGCATTTTAGCCATAGGTTTGAAGTATCCTAGGATGTTCGGAAGCCACGTTAAGTAGAGTCTTTTTCAGGTGTGAAGCGCACCACACTTACGATGAAGAGCTACGAGACGATAGGAAATGTTCCCTTTCATGATCTATAGTCGTGCGATGAAAGTCCTTTACCCTTCTAATTCATTCTATTTATGTTTGCATCATGCCTCCATGCCGAGTGGAACGCCAAAAGAAATGGTAACGACAATGATCATGAGGGTGCTAATAGTGAGGAGCACGCCTAGCCTCACTCCGTTCATGAGGAGCGCGTACCGTAGCTAGCCGCCCACCCCGAGCGAGGTGTAGCGATTCAAATGTTGGCACAAGCCATGACTTTCCTGTGTTAAAAATTAGACAAAGGGTGATTACTCCCCGGGACAGAATGCGGCGACAACTAGTGAGGGATTTCTTGAGGATGATCCCTCCCAGCTCCACAGGATGAAGACGAGGATCGACACGATTTCATAGAGGGGATCACATCACCTATGTTATGGGGGTAAACAATGGGGAATGTGTTTACTTGACCTCCTATCAACTAAAGCGAGGTCTATAAGGTTCAAGCAATGGAGAGATTCCAGGGAAGTGGGTGCAAATTCTAATTGGTTAGGAAGAGTTCCACGTGGGAATTTGTGGATCGTTTCTTCCCTAGGAGATGAGTGGAGCTCTAGGCGCTTGAGTTTGTTAATTTAAAGTAGGTAACATATTCGCTCGTGAGTAGGCATTGAAGTTCACCACTACCTAAGTATGCTCCGAATTAGTATGTACGTAGGCTTGGGTGAGTCATTTTGTGCATGGGGTATCAAATTATTTAACAAGGATTGGTGATCGCCATGCCATCTGTATGCGACCTTCTATTGTGGTGCATGCACAGTAGAAGAGCCTGTCTACTGAGATAGAGGGAGGCAAAGATGGCCGGGACCGATAACTTATATGGACTTTCGTGTCGTCAAGGGGTGGGATAAAGTAAGCGGCCCCAACACAAGTCTATCGCTCTAGCTCCATCATTGACCAGAACACGCCATCTAGATTCCGAGGAGATTAGAGGGGTAGGGGAGTTTCGATTCGAGAGGCCATGCAGCATGCGTGAGCACACCTTCCGCTTTGTGTGGGGTGTGGCAAGAATCACCGCCCGAAGGTTCTTAGTTGGCTCGTATGCTTATTTTGGGTGTGACAAACCTAGGCACAAAGCTAAGGATTGGCCCTCAAAAGCCTGTGTGGCCTGGGTGGAGCCCGTGTGACAAACAAAGGTTCTTCCACTTCAAAAGAGCACGTCCTCCACATGGTGCTCGACAAAAAGAAGTGTTAACGCCAAAATAGGTTTTATGCTTTGGTATCCCGCTAGATGTGAGGATTCACCGATGTGGTCACTTGTATGTTTCTAGTCTCCATATTTATGTTTATGCCTTACTTGAGATCCAGGAGCTACTTTGTCTTATGTGACCCCTTATATTGCTAGTAGTTTTGGTTAGCCCTAAAACTCACAAAACCGCCCTTAGTCGCTACCTCATTCAAGTGGATTCAATCAGAAGAAGGGTGTATAGAGGTTGCCCCACATGCATTGCATAAGGTCACCTCTCAGACTTAGTGAAGTTAGCTATGACGAATGACATCATTTTTAGCATGGATTGGTTTTTTTCCCCGTTATGCTTTGATTCATTGTAGGACCCGTGCGGTGGAATTTCGACAGGTGAGTCGCTTTGGAGTGGAAGGGTAATCTGTTGTACCACCCTACGATTTATTTCATATATTAAGGCAAGGAAAATGATTTCTAAGGGCTGCATGTATCACTCAGTTAGGCTAAGGATGTTACTGGTGACCCCGACTGCCCGCCGGCCTTATGGTGTGAGTATTCGAGGTTTTTCCCGATAATTTTTCTGTGTGTTCCTCCCGAGAGGGAAATTGATTTCGCATTGATCTCTACCCGATACCTGAGCCTATCTCTATTCCCCTACATGGCTCTAGCCGAAGCAAAGGAGGTGAAGGATCGCCTGAAGTACCTGTTATAGAAGGTCTTTATCAGACCGAGGAAGTCTCCATGGGGTGCACCCTGTTATTTGTCCGAAAGAAGGATGGTTCTCGTTTTGGACGTGCATTAACCATTCCTCCAAGTATAGCTTGAACAAGGTCACTATTAAGAAAAGGTATCCTTTACCCAAAATCAATGATTTGTTTGACCAGCTTCTTAGTGCCAAGTGTTTGTCCAATATTGATCTCGTGTCTAGGTATCACCAAATTAAAGAGTTAGCGAGAGTGACATCCCGAAAAATGCTTTCAGGACTCATATGGTCACTATGATTTTGTTGCTATGTCTTTTGACTAACCAATGTCCCCTCAGCTTTCATGGACTTGATGAATAGGGTGTTTAAGCAATATCTAGACATGTTCGTGGTCATGCTCATCGATGATATCCTTATATACACTCGGAGTAAGGAGGAGCGTGCCGCTCACTTGAGAGTAGTGCTTTAGACCCTAAAGGATCGTTAGTTGTATGCAAAGTTCGCCAGTGTAAATTTTTTGGTTGGACTCCTTGGCATTTTTAGGCCATGTTGTATCGAGTGAACGCATAAAGGTGACTTGTAATTGATGTGGTGGTTGAATTTGCCTGTGACTGGTGGCTTTCAAATAGTCGAGTTTCTTGGGCCTAGCAGTTACTATCTAGAGATTCTTAGAGGATTTTTCACCAGGCACCTTTGACCAAGTTGACTCGAAGAAGGTAAAGTTCCAATGGTCTGAGGTTTACAAAGCTTCCATGAGTTGAAGACTCCAACTCACTTCAGCACCGATGCTGACCCTACTCGAGGCAACTAATGGTTTTGTGGTGTACTGTGATGCTTCGAGAATTGGACTCTGGTGTGTGTTGATGCAAAAGATAGGAAGGTGATAGCATATGCCTCAAGACAGCTGGAAAGTCTATGAGAAGATTACCCGAACTATGATCTTGTTGGCCGCGGTGGTGTTTGCATTGAATATATGGCTACTATTACTCGTTATGGGGTCCACGATGTATGCATGACCACAAGAGCTTGCAATATGTATTCACGTAAAAGATCTCAATCTTTGGAAAAGGAGGTGGTTGGAGCTACTTAAGGACTACGATATGAGTTTTCTTACCACCCTAGGAAGGCTAATGTGGTAGAGGACGACTTAGAAGGATCTCTATATAGAGTGTGTCCTACGGATGAGGGAAAGGAGTTGGTGAAAGATGTCCATCGACATGCAACGTTGGGAGTTAGATTGGTCAACTCAACCAATGGCGGCATCATTGTGCAAAATGGATCAAAATCATCCTTGGTGACTCAGTCATAAATCTAGACAAGATGAGGATTTGATTTGGTAAAGCCGAAAGAAGTCGTTTTGGAGTCAGAAGGTGGAAGTCTTCTCCCTAAGAGGGATATGGTGTACCAAAGGTTGTCCGTGTGTTCCAAACGTAGATGATTTCAAGTGGGCCTGATATTGCATGAGGCACACGATCCTGGTACTCTATCCATCCAGGTGCTACTTTCAAGATGTATCATAATTTGCCAGAATATATTGGTGGGAATGGCATGAAAAAGGATATTGCGTATCTCCATAGCCAAATGCCCGAACTGGGTCGCCAGTGAAAGTCGAGCATCAAAGGTCGGGAGGCGTACTTCGCACATTAGCATTCCCACTTGGAAGTTGGAAGAGATTAGTTTGGATTTCATTATAGGCCAACCTCGTACTTGATGACACTAATATTCTATTTGGGTGGTGGTAGACAAGTTAACTAAGGTCGCACATTTTCTACCTGGCCAAAACTACGTATCTCAAACTGATGATTAGGCCAAACTCGTATATCTCGAGAGTTGGTGTGATTACATGGGGTTCCCTTTGTCCGTTATCTCAAACCGAGGTACTCGCCACCTCTCGCCTTTGGCGGTCTTTTCACAAAGGGCTTGAGACTCAGTTAAATCCACAACATTGCATCGCAAATGTATATTCGTAGAGCTGACAATTAAAACTCGAGGACATGTTGAGAGATTGTAATGGATTTCATGGTAGTAGGGATGATCGCTGCCCGTGATTAAGTTCGCTTATAATAACATCTATCACCTGAAGATTCAAATGGTACCGTTTTGAGGCTCTCTATGGGGAGGAGATGTAGGACGCCCATCGGATGGTTTGAGGTTGGTGAGGTAGCTAAGATAGGGAAAGATTTGGGGCCTATGAGGCTATGGTGAAGGTTCGCTGATAAGGGATGTGCTAAAAACCGCCGTAGCCGTCAAAAGTCATATGCTGATGTGAGGAGGAGAGAGTTGGAGTTTGAGATGGACGATTGGGTATTTTTGAAGGTGTCTCCCATGAAGGGAGTCATGCGGTTCGTAAGGAAAGGTAAACTCACCTCACTATGCTGGTCCCTTGACCGGTTATGAGAAGAGTTGGTAAGGTAGCATATGAGTTGGACTGCCGCAGAGTTATCTCAGCTCATCCTCTGCCTTTCATGTATTCTCTTAAAATAGTGATTGGGTGATCTACCCGTAGTAAGTTCGTGGGAAGCCACAGTGTAAAGGATAGCCTCAGCATGAGGAAATTCCGTTGCAATGTTACAGTCAAGTTCGAGGCCGAGAGAACAAGTAGCTTCAAGAAAGGGTGTTATGGAGAAATCAACATGTTGAAGGAGCCACCTGGGAATCTGAAGCAGATATAATGGATAAATACCCACACCTGTTCCCTACTAGCCTGGCCAGCTTAAGGTATCCGTTTTTTCCCTCCACCTCTCTAATCAATTTCCATATTCACTTCATGTGCACAAGTTTTTTGTTTGTGTAGATGTATGTGATGTCCGACTCCGGCCGCCTATGTAGTTCTTCCTGAGGTAGTCATTCTCATGGTTTTCGCTTAAATGATCGCATTTGGATATGATAATTGCATGTTTTTGTTTTCTCCTTTGTTCCTACATTTGAGGACAGTTGTTCCAAGGGCAAGATATTGTAATACCCCGAATGTGCCAGGAGTAGACCTAGAGCTAAAAATAAAACTTCTAAAAATTGGGAAAATATCACGTAGCGGGCGACCTAACGACTCGTGGTATCAAAAAATGGGTAGTTTTATGCATTCATAGTGGATGAGGAAGAGTTGGTGGAAGTGGAGACAACGGTGATGTAATGACCTATCAGGAAGCAATGGCCGTCCTTTTGCGCCTCGTGGTGAGTTATGGACTTCCGAAGATGAGATACAATGGGTCTTCCAACGACTCATCATGAGATGTAATAACTCTCGTGGTTACCGGTCGCTTTTTGCTGCCAAGATTTCCAAGGTATGTGGCAAATCGCACCACAACTCATTCAAAGCAACCACGAGTCATGGTGAGGCTCGTGGTAAAGGCACTGATTTTGTGAAGTTGGGCGCAAATAAAGGCCATGTACTCCATTGTTTTAGAGGACGAAGCTTCCATTCCGTCCGTTGTTCGCCCGAGGCAAGTCTCGTAGGGCACCGACGAGTGACAATAGGTCATCGCTCAACCACCCATTGGTTCATCCATTGGTCCAACTCCGACAGCTGGGTGGCAAATTCATTAAGGGCATTTTCGAATTTTTTATGCTATAAGACCCTAACTAAAGCACCGCTTTAGCCTAAGAAAGGTGGGTTTTTATGGGGATAATTATTCTAAGTCCCTATTCATGCATGCAAAAGAGCATGAGAGTGGGTGATCATAGTGGCATTCAAGCCTTTTTCTTAAAATTCTTTCAATTCCTTCATGGGCATTCAACGGAGGTTTAGAATAAGTTGTTTTCAGGTATGTAAGGCTATCAATGGGCATTTCCTTTCACACCCATGCAAATTCTCTACGATTTCATGAAAATTCTATCAAAATTTTATGGGGTTTTGAAGTAGAATAGTTATAAAACCTAATGATTTATTAATGGGCTGAGATTTTAGAATCTCACCATAATCTCTATGGGTTTTTTATTATCTTTTATGATTCAAATTATTTATAATGTTATCGATTTTCAATTTCTATGAAATTGGCTTCCACTATGCATGACTCATAAATGAATCGATTATGATCTATTCTTCCATTAATGATAATTACTATCCAAAGATGAATTATGATTTAAATTATGGATTTGATCTATTACCCATCATGATTTCATGAATTTCAAGCTATATGTATGATCTACAAGTATGTATGAACCTTATGATTCATGAATTATGCTTTGCCGACTCACGGTCCCTTTTATGTCATGCTAGTTCACGATGTACAAGTATAATTTATGATTATTATGATTTAACTAGCCCATGAATGCATGTACGTTATAGTATGAGCACTATATATGTTTTGGGAGTAGTATTGAACACCGAAATGCTCGGCTCAAAGTTAGTTTCTGATTCATGAAACTACGTGTCATTTATGTATACGGGACCTCCTTTGTGATCGCCCCCGGCCCAAATGGCACTTTTCTGTGGTGATATCACGCATTTTCATTATTCTACCCTTTGTCAAGGTACAAAATGACCTCCCCACTAGGTTACAAGTCTGACTTCATGTGTGCTCATATGGGGTATGTTGCTAAGAGAATCTCCTACCGTTCCTCGTGATTTATGCATGTTATGATTATGTATTTTTCAACATGTTATATTACGATATTTACGTATCAACATGTTTTCCTACTCTTATGTTTATTTATGAGTTTTAAACATTCAAAGATCCATTTTATTTACCTTGAATACTCAAGATATCTCCAAGTATTGACCGCATACTTTCTCTGTGCTATATCAAGCCATGATACAGACCCAACTCTAAGGTTCACCCTCCTTAGTAGTTCTTCCTAAGAATTCTATCATCTAATTTAGTGAGTCCTCGCCTGAGGGCCATATGTCCGTGATCGTATGGTTTCCTTTAGTTTCAACATTGTAGGTTAGTTCGTGGTAATGGCCCCATCAACTCGCTCTTCATGATTAGAGGATTTTCGTACTATACGTTGTAATCAACCATCACGTATGAATCTTGTGTTGGTTTTCTCTTTTATTATGTCATGATTACATTTTCATTATGTTAAGTCTTCCATTCATGTGAATGAATTAGAGGTATGCTAATGCCATGGGTTGACTTGGGGTCTCTAGGCCTCGTCCCGTGTTTACAATGCGGGTGTATGTTAGGTCAAAGTCGCCCACATTTGGTTTAGATAGTGGAAGGATAGTAGGCGCTCTCGGAGCAGGCCTATTAGTTTGAGGAGTTTCACGTTGTCTTATAGATAGGTTTTTCCTTGTGAGATGAGGGAGTTAAAGGCAAACTCTCGAGTTTGTGAACTCTAAAGCAAGGGGAATATGACAAAGGTAAAGAGTATGCCCTATTGTTCACTCATCTTTCAAAGTATGCCCCAAAGCTAGTGATTGATCGAGGACGCGAGTGAGTAGGGTTTGTTAATGGGGTGGTGGGTTTCGTATTGGCGATTCGTAGACCGCTATGCTCCACTGTGATATATGGTTTTCCCCTCGATAGTCTTATATGCCTAGAAGGTGGAGGCGGTGCATATGTGGGAGAGGGAGGCCAAGAGGGCTAGGACATACATCTATAGGTTCGCTCATCCGTGGGCATGGTGGACACCGACAAAGCAGTAATCTACCTCGCAGATCTTTAGCCCCAAAGATCTTCAAAGTGACGAGTGTGCTATCCCGATCTAGGCACGACATGAGAGGGCGAGCATCGCTCCTGGGAGGTCGAGCAAGAGCCTGGCGATTCCGTATCCCCATTTGCTTGTGTGTGGTTGGGGGCACAGAACCCTGTTTGGAAGGTACAGTATTTTCTTCAGGTGCGGGAAGCCCAGACATATGCTCGAGATTGCCCAACGCCATCATAGAGGCCGAGACCCATCTTCTAGTTCAAGAAATTTCACCCGCATGCCTAGCCCAACAAGGGCATTTATTCAAGATAGGTGAAGGTGCCAAAACAAACATTATATGCCTTAGAATCTCGCCAAAGAGCAGGACGCCTCGTTTGATGTAGTCACTTGTATGTTACGAGTTTTTCACTCTTGATGTATATGCTTTGTTAGACCTAGGGATACCTTGTCTTTTGTGACACCTTACGGCTAGTAGGTTTGGAGTCAATATCGAATATTGTCACAACCTTTCAAATATCTACTCCAGTAGGTAATTCAATTGTAGCTAGAGGGGTATATAGAAGTTGCCCCATCACAAATTCTTCGTAAAGTCACTCTCAAAGAACTAGTATAAGCTAGCCATGACCTATTTTGATGTTATCCTCTCGTATGGATTGTCTATTTGCATGTTATGCCTAGTTAATTAGAACCCAGCAGAGAGAGTTCACATTTTTGGGTGAGCCACCATAGAGGGAAGGGTAGTTCATTTTGTGCCTCGTAAGTTGTTTCATTTCTTACCTTAAGGGCGTAAAGATGATATCCAAAGTTTGTGTATACCATCTAGTTAGGGTTAAGGATGCTACATTCGAAACACCAACCATCCAAATAGACTGTAGTACGAGTATCCAAGAGGTCTTCCCAAATGATCTACAGTGAATTCCTCTCGAGCGGGAGATATTTTGGCATTGACCTTCTTCCCGATACGCAACCTATCTATTCCTCCTTATAGTATGGCCCCAACTAGTTAAGGAGTTAAAGGAGCAATGAAGGAACTTTTAGATAAGGGTCTCATTAGACTAAGAAAATCCCCATAGGGTGCACCAGTTCTCTTCGTCCGAAAGAAAGATGTCTCTCTTCATATGTGTATTAATTATCGGCAATTGAACAAGGTCACCATCAAGAACAACAAGTTTCCTTCCTAGGATTGTTGATCTATTTGCCGCCTGTGGTGCCAAGTGCTTTTCAAGATAGATCTCGACTCGGATACCATCTCGCTCAGGAGCCCGGAGAGTGACATCCCCAAGACAAAATTCTTCAGATGTGGTATGGTAATTATGAGTTTGTGTCATGTCTTTTGGACTAACGAATGATCCCAACTTTATGGACTTGATGAACAGGGTGTTCAAGACATACTTGGACATGTTCATGATCGTGTTTATTGATGACATCCTAAAATACTCTCCGAGCAAGGAGGAGCATGTTGCTCATTCAGGATGGTGCTATAGACTCTCAAGGATCGCTAACTATATGCCAAATTCAGCAAGTTCGAGTTTTGGTTTAACTCGACATTTTTGGGCCATGTGGTTATCAATTGAGGGAATAAAGGTGGACCCCGTAAAATGTAATGGAAGAACTGCCCACACAGATGAATCCTTAGACATCGAAGTTTCTCTAGGTTTAGTTGGGTATTATTGGAGATTTGTTTAGAGCTTTTCATCTATTGCACCGCCATTGACCAAATTGACCCGTATATAAAGTTCAAAATGGTTGGAGGCTTATGAGAGAAGTTCAGAGTTGAAGACTCGAATACCTCAAAGATTCGCATTAACCCTACTAAAGGGTACCAATAGGTTTCGTGTATTGCGATGCTTCAAGAATCGCCTTGGTTGCATATTGATGCAGCATGGTAAAGTGACAGCATACACTCGACAAACTGAAAGTGCAAGAGAAGAATTGCTCGACTCCATTATCTTGAATTAAGTGGCAGCTGGTATTCGTAGATGAAGATCCGACACATTATTCGTCCGGGGTCCACTTAGATATGTTTACGGACCACAAGAGTTTACAATATGTGTTTACACTAAGGATCTAAATCTATGAAAAGGAGGTGGCTCGAGCTACTCAACGATTATGATATGAGTGTCCTTTACCATGCGTGAAAATGCCAATGTAGTAGCAATGCATCTGTAGACTCTCTATGGAGAGTGTGTCCATGTGGATAAGAGGAGAAAGGAGCCGGTGAAGGATGTGCATCGACTTGCAAGGTTGGGAGTTCATTTGCTGACGCGACCGATGGCGTGTTATCATTCAAAACATCAAAATCATCCTTGGTGACTTAATTAATATCTAGACAAGACCCTATTTTGTTAAAGTTAAAGAAAGTCGTATGTATTATTAAGGTATAGGTCTTCTCTCAAAAGGGGAGATGGGTGTGCTTCGATATCGTGGTCGCTTGTGTGTTCTGGGTTGTCAGCGATTTCACAAATCGAATGTTGACGAGGCTCACAGTTGTAGGTATTCGATACATCCTGTGTCCCACTTAAGATTTATCAAGACTTATGGGAAGTCTATTGGTGGAATGGCGAGAAAGACATCACGTAATTTGTAGCTATGTCCAAACTGTAAACAAGTGAAGGTTAAGCAACAAAGGTTCCGGAGGTGCACTTCAAGATATTAGTATTCCTACTTGGAAGTGGGAAGAAATCAATATGGACTTCATCATAGGGTTTCCGCACTCGTTGCTAATATGACTCCATTTAGGTTGTTATGGACAGATTGACCAAGACTGCTCACTTTCTACTAGTCAAAACCACTGATACAAAGAGAGGATTATGCCAAACTATACATCCGAGAGATAGTTCCTGCTGCATGTAGTGGCCTTGTCCATCATATCATAAAGTGGTAACAAATTTACCTCTCAGCTTTGAAGGTCGCCTCAAAAGGGATTTGGTACTCAAGTTAAGCTCAAGACAACATTTCACCTCAAATGGATGGTCAAGTGGTGTGTGACGGAGCATGTGTGATTTGAATTCAAGGGTAGATGGGATGATTGTCATTTCTTGTTGAGTTTTCATACAATAACAGCTACCATTCCAAAGATCCAAATGGCTCGTTTAAAGCTCTCTATAGGCGGAGATGGGATCGCGTATTAGTTGGCTCAAGTCGCTTGAGGCTGCGATGATAGGACCGCATTTAGTCTATGAGGCCATGGAGAAGGTGTAACTTATTAGGGAGAGGTTAAAAATAGCTCAAAGTCGCAAAAAGTCTTATACTCGAAGTGAGGAGGAGGGAAGTTGAGTTCAAGTTGATGATTAGGTGCTTCTCGAAGGTGTCTCCCATGAAGGAGTACCGAGGTTTGGAAAGAAAGAAAACTAAGCCCTCGTTGTGTCAGGGTCCCTACCGCAGATTGTGAAACGGATTGGAAAGGTGGCATATGAATTGGAGTTTCCTCGAAATTAGCTCTCCTCTCCGTGGCATCCCTTTATTCATGTATCACTCTTAACGAAGTGTTTGGGGGATCCATCTCTAGTTGTTCCAGGATAGTGTTGCAGAAAGACAACCTTAGTTATGAGGAGGTTCCGATGGAAATATCGATTGCGTGATCGAAGCCTAAGAAACAAGGAAGTAGCTTCGCTTAATGTTTTATGGAGGAATAAACATGTTGAGGGGAGCTATGAGGGAAGTCAAAGCAGATGATAATGGCTAGATACTCCACATTGATTCCCTATCTACTCGCCCAACTTGAGGCTAGTTTTTCCTAAAACTCTATTCAATGTCATGTTCGATTCATGTTCCCTAGTTTTCATGTATATGGATGTATGTATGATTCATGAATTCGGCCTACCATGTGGGTGTAAACTTGCAGTTAGCCATTCCATTAGTTTTCGCCTTGTATCATTAATAATTATACGATGGGACACATTTCTATTTTCGTATGTTTTCCCACGTTTGAGGATGAATGTTCCCAAGTGGGTGATATTGTAATACCCCCCGGAAGCACCCAAGACTAGACCAAAGGATTTAAAAATGAAAAGTAGCAAAACTGAAACCTTCTCTACAATGTGTCATTGTACGGTCGTGGTGCCACTAACAACCCCGTAGGATGTGTCCCGCAGTACCGCAGTTTGGAATTGGGAGAAATGGGGTCTAGGAACGAATTCTGTTGTGTGATGTAACGAGTCGTTGGATGTGGTCGTTGAGAGACCTGTCTTGTTCAAGGAGGAAGTAACGAGATATAGCACTACTGGGCCAGGGCGGTACCTACGGTCGCGGGTTAACAATAGCTTAAAAGGATCCCTGTGTTATGGCAGATGCATAACTGCATCAGTCATTTGAGCTAGCAATGACTCGCCCCGTCTAATCGTTGTAGGGAGATCAAAGACCTAAATTGAGTAGTAATGAGTGGTAACAATGGATTCCGAGAAGCTAACAAAGGATCATACTAACGTCCGTTGTTAGTGGAAATTCGCCTTTCCAAGATTTTCATTAAGGGTATTTTCGTCATCTCTATTCTCTAAGGTCCTAAACTACGCCGCTTCAAATATTCTAAATAGGTAGTTCTATGAGGTATGTAGGGTTATCATTGGGTGAATTTGTTCACACCCATGCCCAATCCCACTCTTAAATCACAAAAATTTATATGTTGATCCTATGGGGTTTTTACTCAATGCATGAAATTCTATTTACGGGTATGATTTAAATATGTTTCAACTATTGATTAGTGATTCACGCATGCTTTACATTGTTTTTAATGATAATCATGTTTTCAAGCTTTACAAATTAAAATGTCCATTTATGAGAAGTTCACGAAAGTTGAGATTTATGATGAATATTCAACTATGATGAGATATTATTGATAAAAAGAATGTTTTCAAGTTACCCATGTTTATGGTATTGTTTTCAAGTGAATAAAGTATTTTCAAACATGATTAAACTATCGGGCAATGCCCATATGTTCAAATATGGTTTATGATTTCACGAATTAGCTACCACATGGTTTTAGAGTTAAGGTTGCCAATTATGTTCACTTATGGTATGGTTTGAGCCAAAGCCTCATATATGATTTCGCATTGATGTATTTGATTATTAAACTTTGTCAATAGACGATGGTCACTTATTTAAAAACGATGGAGAACATATGCATGTTTTTGGGAGTAGTGTCTAGCAACGAGTAGGCTAATGGTTGGTCAACCCTTGGCCTTAGAACTACGCGCCAACATTGGTTTACATATCATATATATACTTTGGGACCTCCCTTGTGAGCTATCCTTTGCACCGAATGGGTCTTGTGCTTGATATCGATATCATTGTATCGTCTTAGCCATGACAATACTTTGGATGGCTTTACCCACTGAAAGTGTGAAAATTGGGACTACATAAGCTCTATCGTGGTAATGTCGTTATAAGGTTTAGTCTCCCATTTGCTCCTTATGATTTCAGTTATGCATGTTCATCATTCATGATATCTATATATGTTGTAAGGGGTTTGACCTAATGTTCAGCTTTACTTATGATTATCATATTTCAAATTTTACAATCGATTCAGCTTATGATGTTATGTTATGTTCGATCATGATTTCGTAAAATAGCATACAAGCCTTAGTCTCGCATTCTTATCTTGATTATGTCTTATATTATGCATGTTTTAAATGATTTTACTCTTTTTAAGTGGTTTTATTTAATTTACACTTGTGACATTCCACGATCACCTCATACTTTTGTGTTGTATAATTTTATGATACAGCTCCAATCTTCAAACTCACCTATCACTAGCCATCTTTGAGAGTTAACTTCCGCCCGATTGGTGAGTCCTTATATCCCGAGACCATTTGTTATTAGATATCCTTGTACTTCCAGCTGCACTTGTCCGGTTAGTTGGGGTGTTGTCCCATCAACCCATAAGTTATGTTGAGGCTTTCAAACCGTATGTAGTACTCAACTCGTCATGTATTATGTGGATTCTGATTTTCATGTTATGTTATGTCCGGTCTTCCGCTTTGTTATTATGTTAAGCCTTCCACTTTATTTGGTTGAGTTAGATGTATGTTCATGCCATAGATCGATTGGGAGTATCTCGAGACACATTGCCTTTCCGTTGAATTGATAAATTTTACATGCTTGACCCAAGTTTTCTTTATTTTTGCTCCGCCTTGAAAATTGTAGGGTAGTATCAAAACTCCTAGGATTTTCTTTATACAAAGGTTCTTTTCCAGTAGCATTCACTTGTTTCTTTCTTTTATCTTGCCGAACCTAGTTGGCATTCCCGATGATAGATTGAGTGGTGACTTTCTTAAGGAAAAATGCCATGTTGTTTTTGAGTTTTGTATGGAACTATTTTGTGAGGAACCACCAAAAGTTTTTTTTTTTTTTAAATGAAATTTTAAATGGGGGCAGAAAATGAAATGATAATGAGTCGATGTTTGAATATTCCTTGCTTGACTTAAGAGTTTGCATGTTTTGATGTCTTTAAACAAATATTTTGTGTGGACAATGACTTTGTGGTCTCTTGAGGAGTGATGCAGCTTTGTGGTAAGGACTTTGTGAATCCCATGCACATCTTCTCTTGTCTAGAACTTGCCACAAGTGTGACTCATGAGAAATCGTAGATGTAATTGCATTTCGAATATGATCTAGGCCTCCTTTTTGGTAGTCACTACACCCAACATGACCTCCTTGAGCATTAATCTTTTGATGGCCAATGTTTGAGCCTCGACCTTTCTTTGAAACCACATAACAATCCTAATGTCCATTTATAATCCTTCTATTTGGAACCCATCCTCCCTAATTGCTAGTAATAAAATAATGAAAAATGGGGGCTTCAATCCAATGAATCGGGGAGAGATAAGGAGATGATTGTTAAATGAGGCAAAATCCCATGTTTGGGGGTTTGCAAGAGAAAAGGGAAACATCATAACTTCAATATGAGGGGTAGTACCCAAAATTTTGAGGAAATGAATGAACTAGTCAGTTGAAAGACTCGAATCATCAAGAGAAAAGAATGAGAAAAAAGGATGCTATCTCTTGCATACAAAAGGCTAATTGTGGAATTGGGTGTTAAAAGAGTGGTTGGTGTTACACAAAGATGAAAATAATGAACAAGGAGAAATAAGGTGGAGTAATTTCAATAAGATAGCGGGATGTCATAATCAAGTGATAAAGGCATTAGGAGGCATTAGCCACAAGCTAAACATTTATCCTACCCTTAGCCCTAGCCTACATCATGACCCGCATGTCCTAAGTAATTTTAAGTGCGCTTGGTATTAGTGACGATTTACACGTAAGGGCAAGCCTATAGGTCGAGTTGGGTGCATGCATTTTTTTTGGAGTGAGTGCAATATTATATTTGTAAGACCCCTTGTATTAATGCATTGAGTCATAAAGAAAATAAGGATTCTCTTTACTATGGAGTGGCATCACCCTCGAGGGAAAATTGTATTTAAAGGTAAATTTGTGCATAAGTCATGAGAAATTCAAGCTCTAAGATAGGTTTTGAATTTGCATTGATTATTAATTGAGTTTCGTGATGTATTATAGATGAGCAATGCTCCTTTGTTCATCAAATGAAAACTCTTGCTAATCATGCTTTTGTGAATGGTGGTAGTCTCTTGAAATATCTTCATCAAGCTCGGCTTTAAGGGGAATCATTTCTTTTTTCTATGTGAGAGATTGGTGAGAAATTCTGGTTGTCATAGACCTAGTGATTGTTGATGTTTAAACTTGTGTTGAGTGGCATGTTTTTCAACCGATGAGAATTGCATACTTGAGGACAAACAATAATTCAAGTTTGGGGGTCCGAGGAGATGTAATTCACCAAATCATTAGGCCTCTTAAGCTTGAGTTTTTGCTTAGTTTTTGAGTGTTATGTGAATTTTATACCTTTTTTGCCTTTGCATGTGCAAATAAGATGTCTAACGTAAAGAAAGAGCAAGAAATGGAGCTAAAAGAAGAAGTGGGATGAAATTCGCGCTCAATCAAAGATGACCAAATAAATGCCGCCTAAAATCGATAAACACGCTTTGGGAAACAGCCATCGGCAACGCAGAGAGCCCCACCGGTGACTCACTGTCAAGCCGCCGAATGACACCTTAACTTGTCTATTGAATAACAAAGGATCGGCGGTGCACAGATGGAGATAGAAAAAAAACTGAATGAACCACCGATGGCTAATGGAATTCATTGAAGGCTCATATAGTATAGCCAATGGTCCGTAAGTGCTTCAACGTTGACGTGGGCAAAATTGTCCAAAGATGGAAAAGAGAGAAAACGATACCCTGGTTATACTTCTAAAAAGAAATGTGTACTCATCATCTTTCCATTTCCAGAGATTTAGAACATTCTCTTAGCAGAGATAGAAAGGAGAATTTGATTGGTGAAATTTGAAAAGAACTATTTCATTTTTCTTTTTCATCTTCATAGCAAGGTACCGCCATTGTTAAAGACTTCTTGTGAACTTGATTTTTCTACTCTTTTATTAATACATGTGTTTATTGTTAAATGTTCTTTTAAATTTCTTAATTATGAGTAGGTAAATCATTAACTAGAGGTGTGTGATGATGAATGCTTAATTAGAGTGGGTATTGCTACAGGCATCTCAATATTGTTTAACCAAGTGCAAATATTTTAGATTCGCTCCAATTCCAATTGAAGATCCATTGATTATGACATGGTTCTAATTGTTCTTACTTGATCGCTGTTTGCAAAAGAATAATTAAGTTTTTGGATAGAATTTAATAGTGGGTATGGATAAAAGATTGTGAAATTTCTCTAGAAATAGCCAAAATTACATTCTCACTCCTAATTAATAGCCGATAGCTAGAAATTAGTTCAACTATTAATCCAAATCCGATCGGTTGAGTTAATGGTGTATAGAGATTTGAAAGAATTCTAGCGAGAGGTATTTATAAGGCTAAAAAGAATTAAATACCCATTTTCCGAGATTATTTACATTAATTGGAACTTATGACATGACCTAGCATGATCCTATTGGTTAGCATATAATCTACACCACACCTCTAGTCTTTCACATTCTTTTAGCAACCTTTGGTACTCTTTTCTATCGTAGTTGATAACGTCAAAAATATATCATGCATAAAAATATACGAAAGTATCAAAATAAGTAACCTAACGGGTGTTGGGGTCAAGTCCCATAAGGACTAGTGGAATGATAGTTACAAGTGTCCGTTGACCAATTGAAGTTAGCTTGCACCACGAGAGAGTCACCTTCTAGCCGATTTAGCTACTCATGATTGAGAAATTCAAAATTACATTCATCCATAAACTCATTGAATTTAATAACAAGAGTAGTAAAATCAAATCCGCAAATAGTCTCAACAATGGTTGTACTACTATTAAGAAGAAGAAGTAGACACAGTACTTTTCAAAGCTCACCAATCAAAATCCCATTTTCTCTTATAAAAGAATTGTTTAAAGCTAAGAAATGAAAAGATGATGTGATAAAGAATGTTCTAAAGCTAAGAAACGAAAAGATGATGTGATATGCTCGTCGTCTCTCAAGACATATAGTACTTTCTCTATTATTTATATCCAGAAAAAAGGGCATCTTTCTATCTCTTTTTCATGATGGACACTCTTACTCCCCGAGCATCGTTCGGAATCGGCAGTCATCGGCGATTCACCGGTTCAAATTTGTGAACTACAAGATATCTTATTTGGGCCATCACTAAACTCCAACAGCACCGGCGGTTCATCCGGCGTTTAGCCGATCTTGATCTGTGAACTGGGTCTTTGTTCTTCATTCCGTAAAATTGGGTGTCCTCTCGCATTGGACCGGCGAGTCACCGTTGGCAACTCGTGTTTCGCCAAAGGGTATTTTTCCTCCGAGGCAAAGGATAATCACTGCGACCGGGCCAAGAGTTTGCCATTGGTGGACCAATGATATGCCCTCACTTCCTTCTTTTTTCTTAATTTTTCTATTTTCTACACATTTCGGCATCCGCACAAATCATCATAAAAGGGCAGAAAATTCATATAATCAACTCAAAAACTAAGCAAAAACTCAAGCTTAAAGCTTAATAAGTTGGTAAATTACCAACTCATCGAACCCCCAAACTTGAACCATTTCTTGTCCTCAAGTAATATTATTCTCATTCATTGAAAAACATGCCACTACTCAAAATTAAACATCCCCAATCACCTCGAGCTATGACAACTCAAAAAAATGCCGAACAATCTCAATTTAAAAAAGAGAATTAAATACTCAAAAGACCAAACCAATGATGATATTTCAATAGGCTACCACTTTCAACCAACAAAGTTCAATAAAGGGATTCATTTAATAAAACAAGGGCATTGCTCAACCATGAAATACACATAGCATCTCAAGTCATAATCAAAGGCATACTTAAAGCTTTCCTTAGAGTTTACACCCTCTTGCCCTATTCACACATTAATTTCCGAAAGAACTTGTATCCTCACGTGCTGGATGATTCCACTCACCAAAATAAGAATCGCTAATGTTTAGTCATGTAATCATTAAATGCATAGAACGGATTGTTTTGAAGAGATAATCACACTCACTCTCCCAAAAGATGTCTTCATGCACACACTCAATCCATAGGCTTTCCCTTCATGTGTAATTCTCCATTAATGTAGAGTAGCTACACTTAGAACTTAGGCTTTCGAAGTTATGATGTAGGCTCGGGTTAATGGTAGGATGAAAATTCTTGTTGCAGTGACTAGATCCTCCCTAAAGCCTTTATGTGAACATACCTCCCATCAACTCTTTCCACTCACTTCACTTTGTTTCACTTCATTCATTATCACTTTCATTTCTTCGACAACCCTTCTATAACCCCCTTTGTCTTTCACAACTAGCATTATCACCTCAAGAGGAAGCACCGGTTCACACAAATTGCTTATCTCTCTTTGATTTATCCTTTTATGCATTTTGGCATAATGTGGTGCTTACTCAAACTTAAATTCTTATTTTTCCCCTTTTCGCAAACCCCCAAAACTTAGGCTTTAAGGCCATTTCTTAATTTTTTTAGCACTCCCTCTTTCTTAGGCTTAAAGCCTCATTTCATCACTATCTTATCACTAGATTCGGGAGGATGGGTGCCAAAGGAGGTATTAAGAATGGTCTTAAGGCTTGCTAAGCGGTTGACAAAGAAAGGGTCTAAGGCTCAACTTTGGCTTACAAGGATCAATGCTCAATGAGGGTATATGGTTGAAGTATCTAGACAAAGGAAAGCTTAAAATTATGTTCTCAGCGCATCTACATCTAGGATTTCGCCTTCATCACATTTGGAGCAAGTTCTGCATAAGAAGTAATGCATGAGACTCCTCAAAAATTCCTCACTACACAAGGCATCACCTTAAAGGGTCCACAAGAGTTATTCTCACCACAAGATTTCAATTTAGGACATCAAAGTAGTCAAACTCATAAGTCAAGCAATTAATTTACAATGTATGGCAAAGAATGCTATGATATTGTGCCAATATTTTCTTATTATCTTCATTTTCATGCCCTCATTTTTAAAATTCCCTTCCAACAATTTTTTTTCTTCTAAGTGATACCTCTCAAAACAACTTTATAAGAGACTGAAAACAACATGACATTTTCCCCAAGAATGTTTCCACTAAATCTATCATGGGAAAATTCCACCTCGGTTCGACATAAAAAGAAATAAAAGAATTCTTCTCGAGAAAGAACCATGGTCTAAAGAAAACACTCGGAGTTTTGGTTACTACACTACTATTTACAAAGGCGAGAAAGAAACAAGACTTTGGGTCATTTTCATGCAACATTTCACAATTCTTAAACAAAGACCCCATTTAATCACTAACCATCAACCATCAAGAACTAAACCAAATCATTCATTCATTTTATTTCAAAACAAAACAATCTTGGCAAGGTGTCACCCACCCGAACATAGACCTCGGATCGTAACACGGGACATCGAGCTCGAGAGACCAAGTCGACTCATGGCAACGAAGATACATCTAACTCAATATCATCATAAAGTTTTAATACTTACCATAACGATATAGTGGAAGCATAAACAAAACATAACATGGCAAGAAAAGCGTACTACATACATAACAATAGAGTACTACATATAGTCTAAAGCCTTCTAACGTATCCGATATGGGTTGATGAGACAACATCCCTCAACTAACCCAAGTCTAGAAACTAAACATGCAAAGATAGCTATCAACTCTTCCTTGAGAATGACTTACTAAAGATTTGAATGCCAAACTCCAAGATGGACTACCGTTTGTTGGCCACATCAATCTCTTTTGATTGATACAGAATATTCACATTTAGAGAACTTGGCATATAATTGACTATTACCGGCTTATCATGCCTGGGAGAAATCGACTGTAATCTACCGTATAGCTAGAGCTTATCTCGTCTCGGCCGCGATGCTAAGGCTACTTGTTGCCGGGATAACCTCGAATGACTGTTCGCACACCATGTGCCCGTATTCCGATCGAGGATCCCGATAATGATTATGTCAATAACTGGCCGAATAATCTTGAATAACTCGAATAGCCGGGTTGAATGACCCGAATGCCGCAGCATAGTCTAAGATGCTCTAAACTTTAATTGAATAATTGTAGAGCCAGGCTTAGTCCGACTTACTGTGCGATCCGTTCCTGGATCTTCATAGGAACCTACCGATCTCCTTGCCTTAGTAAACACTCGTGCTAGTAGAGTACTACTAATTTCTTACGCCTTGCTCGTATCCTGATCTATAATTGCCTGGGAAATTCTCGGTCTTATGAGCAATCCCACAAAGACCGGCCTTCTCCTAGACTCTGTATTCGAATATCTTACGAGAACTACCGGGGTACTAATCCGTCACTAACTACCGATGTGACCCTTTTCTTGGGGTACTCACGCTTTTGTCTGACTTTGACACGGCTAGTCACCGTAGGGTGTTCGCATGATGACTCGCTAGGTTGACTAAGACCGGCTCCTCACCTACAAAGCCGGGAGAAACAATGTACGACAACTTAACATACTGAGACTCCTGTAAAGGTTAACTGAGTATGCTTAGCGGCCGTTATTTCCGGTTCGCACATGCAATAATGTTATCGGGTCTTTAGGGATGCTTCCTCGTTAATACAGCGCCACCGGGTCGTTATAGACCGTCTAACCGCGCCTTATCATCTAACCACCTGATTCAGCTACTAATTCTTGTAAGCTTCTCAAGTCTAGATCCGGCAACAAGCATATAAGTCCATTAACTCAATAAACTGAAAACCGAGAGAGTTCCTATGGCCTCATAGGTGAATCACACTTAACCTACCCCCTTTTTTTTTTGCGTAGGGGTCCTCGCGATACGATCTCGTATATACTTCCTAGCAACTAACCGTAATCAGGTGATTGTAACCCCTATTGGCAAATTTCTATTCACAAAGATAACTGATATCTCATATATATATATATATATATATATATATATATATATATATATATATTAATAACTATGTACAATCCATACTGAGTTTTGTAGTAATACGTAATCTTTGGCATGCTTTATCAATTTCATACCGTACATGATATACTACTTCTATAGTTTAATGATATCTCCCCATTCTCTCGTACCTTCATTTCATTGGATTTTCGTACCATTCTCGAAAGCAACACACATGCACTTTAGCTATGATCTCGCTATTTGAAATTTCGCCACTCTTACAACATGGGGTCAAATAATATCCTAACCTTGTGGCCTTAGTTGGCATATATTAAGGCCCGTGGATCGTCTCGTTGACCTTGTCTAGTGGGCCACATGATTAGAGTCTCCGGGCTCCGCACTTCTTACCTTCTCCTTAGGCGGACGTACTCCAACATTCTAAACTACAATCTTACTGGGTTTCAGTCACAATATGAGGTTTGGTCCCTAATACACAATGTTCTATCAATCTGAGGATTCCGATTTCCCTCAAAATCTCGTATTCATGCTCTTCACCCTCATCTTCCTTAAACTCGAGCTCCTGGGTTCCAAGGCACTTCTCATTGTCAATAAGGTTACCAATGTTCCAACCTATACTTTCCTCGACTTGCGCTGACTCCTCTTATTCATATAATCTCCCCGTCTTTCGATATTACAAATGCAAGGATTATAACTATTACTGCAGACATACTCCTCGCCGCGTTAGCATGCTACGATGGATTCAAATTTTTCTCGATTTGAACTTGACTTTACCGGAAGTCCATCATTGATGGATCTTCCTGACACTTCACTGTGGGTAAGCCCGCAGTCTTACTTGCTCTTCCGAATTATTACCGTAAGGGTCCGTAAAACTTACATAATCATAAGGGCCTTTACTCTTTCTAACACTTTCCTCGGAATCAACCAATCCACCTTTCACTCATCGCTCTACTTTGGGCAATATCGCTCAATCCTTATGCCCTTTGCTATACTTCGGGATCAAAACTAGGCTAGGAATGGCTTTTTCTTACCGCAACGAAACGAAGATATGGAACTGTACAACATCTCGAAAGGATGGAGGTGGAGAATCCTACATTTCCTCTCTTTCACAATTTATCTCGATAATCTAATATTGTCTATTATCTTAATCGATCTATATATCTAACAAATAAATCAACTCATTTATACGTTATGCTTATGACTTCCTATTCCGGTTATCGCATATATACCGATGGTACCGATAAAGGCACGCATCGAGGTCCCTAATACCTCCACTCCGCGCCGAGTTACCTTGTAACCGGGCCGGTGCCCTCTCTTGTTGCTATATCTGATCTTCGGCTCGGGATAGGATATCGGGTCCGACTTGTATCCGTATTCAAAGAGTATGGTAAGTTTTGGGACTCAACCCTATACCGCATCGCTCTACGACACGACCGAATATGAAGAAAGAGTAACCATCCTATTATGCCTTGCAAACTCTCCCGCCTATAGTATGTGTGCACAACACATCCATAGACAAGACTCTACTTAGTTAACGACTATGCACTCCCCGGGACACGACATGCTCGATACCAAGTTTGTCATGCCCCGCCTCGGGGTATGACTGCACCTGTGTCCTACTAGATCCGGATCACTAGACTAATGAGTTTAAGCACTTCGGTGCCCTGGGCTGGCTCTAACTCGATTCATGAAATCAACGGGCTATATAAGCGGTCAGAATATAGCCCCCACGGGGTTAGGCCATAGCCAATTGCATAACAACAACAATTAACTAGAATCTCTTTAATATAAGGGAACCTATGCGGCCGACAAGGCCACATGCCGACGAGTTACTTCGAATCAAATAACGTATGCTAAAATGTACCTACGTGACCGACAAGGTCACCACTACTAATCGGATAAGGCCCCACACGGCCAACATAAACAACTAAACATACGCACGGCCCCACGCGACCTAAGACAACTAACCACAGGGAAATATATACGCATCGCTTCTAATGCATCGATAAGATGGTCGACAAAAATTCCACCTACCCGCATCGCATACAACAAAATAAAAAATAGTATAAACCTCTCAATATCAAGCTCCGATGACAGGAGCTGATGACTCGCATGCCTAGGATCACGAGGGATTGGCTCGTCTATATAGGTACTGCAGTAAGTAATGCAAATACCAGACGGCGCACCACCGGTACCGAGTATGTAAAGCAAATTGAACATAACCGAACATAAACAACAATACTAGTAATCCTGAATAAAGGTAGTATCTAAAACCTGCCTAGACTAGCAAGATCTAAAACAAGCTTATATGTACCGAAGGTAAGGTAGAATCATACCGCGATGTGGAGACCGATGTCTATTAGCTAATAAATAACATGTATATACATATATAAACATACAAGAACCTATACCACTTCATGTTTCCAAGGTGCCAACCAACACACAATCTATATACCCCTACCCAGGTCAAAACCATCCAAAAGTAAATCACTCCACTCATCTACTAACTTCGAGCAATTCCTACCGCTCCCCTGTCTCCGCCTGACTATGACCTCTCGATATATAATCGTGTCCGAGCCCGGGAGGACTCGTACTCAACTCTTCGTACTCTATACTATGTACTTGGTACTCGTACTGTAATGCTATGCTGATTAGCCTCATATGGGGAATGCTCCATCCCATCTTCGTCCTCTAGCGGGCGGCATACCACTCCTTGGAGTGGCGTATCCCCACCCTCACGGTGGGTCGACACACTTACTAACCCAGGGGCGGCGAGGATGCCTGGGCGTGCCCTCATAGCACAAATGTGTCTCAACAACAATAATCACGTATAGCAAGCATGTTCAATTTGAAAATACTATCCATGTTTTGGATATACGATTCTCGATACTCTTTCGTATTAAACTCGATTCTCATACCGAGCTATACCGTAGATCTAAAATATTATCCGATTGTCCGATATTGCCTCTACTATCTTTTATTCTCGAATATAATATAATATTATAAAATGTGCTGCTGGATTCATGCTGAACTCAATTCTCGACTTCTAGGTCCTTTCTATAGTTCACGCTTATTTGCTATACCGGATTACTAACTTGTCGAGGAACAAGTTTTACATACCTTCGCTTCGATTTCCCGACTAACCAGCTTTAGCTCGACCGCACTTCGCCATTTCTCCAACCCATTCATATATATATTAATTAGAACTAAATACGTTAATATTCTAAAAGAAATATCACTTTTAATATATATATAGCCCAAACTTTGGCTTATCAAAAATGGTCGAAAACTTGCTTTTTCTCGAAAGTCTAGAAGGAGAAATACTCACTCTTGGTGGATAAGAGTATAATACACTAACTGAGAAATTCTACTTACCTTAACTCGGGAGCACGACGATTCGCCGGCCGACTTCAATAAACTAAACTGTAGGGAATTCTCCTGCTGCTTAATACCTCGGTGTATTCGGAGTTAATTTGAGTTTGGACCGCATTTGACGGCGTAATCTGACGAATATTATAAGAGATTCTCGTTCCTCCCCTCGCTTTCCTCGTTCTCCGAAATTATAAGAGCATCATAAAAACTGAAGTGCGGGGTTTATATACTTGCTTGGACAAAGGGCCTCCGTGACACGCCGCCATCGTGGAGGCCTCCCTCCGCCACGCCGCTGCGGAGGGGCTCGCCCCGCCCCTCCCGCGATGGTTCGACGAGTTTCTTATCCGGTTCCTTTCCCCGGCCTTTTCCAGCATGTATGGTATTCAAAACTCTTAACCAACATGCAACTAGGCCATCTACATGTCGAATTTACGGGTGTAACAACAATCAAGCTCAAAAATATCTTCAATGGTGGACATACCTTTGCTTAAGAAGATGAAGATGAAAAAAATATATTCAAAAGTCTATTTTCTATGAAAATCTCTCTTCCAAAAGTGATGGAGTATAATAATATACTTTTTTTCTGAGAGCACTTTTCTAGAATATGTACAAAAGTAGGTCATAACATTCTCTTTTTCAGGCTAGATGTTTTTGCCCTTTTCGTGCGTTCTTCACTTGCGAGTCACTCCAGCCTCGCTGTCCATCCACGGCCACCGACACTTCCTCCCGTTGTCTAGGTGAATTCCAAACCAAATCGGAGATGGCATTGGCACCACTGGCCGCTGCTCCGCCTAGCCGGCGTTGTGTGCTCGCGTCACCGGCGTTACTGTGTCTTCGTGGAGCGCCGCTTCACCGTATCTCATCCTATTTACCCAATTTCATGCTCCTTTTCTTCTGCTAGGTACCTACAATATCCAAAGGAAAAATGGCATAAAATCCAACTAAAAAACTTAAAAACTAAGCTAAAGCTCATGCCATGTCAATGAATTGCAATTCACCAAATCATCGCTGTCCTTCGTGACGTATGTTTTTGAAATGGTAGGGACCTGAAGAGGAATCTTTAACTGTACACGCTATAGATTTTCGTTGCGGCGAGTGGGTATCTCACAAGCTGCGGTTCCGCTCGCAATAGAAATAGGTCTCGCCGCAAAGAGGATCACATATCAGTGACAAGTGCATTAGATGTTTTGATTTCATTCTCCACATCTCCATCATCAAGATTTTCCAAACTTTCAACCTCTCCACCATAATCTTCATTTTTCAGTAAATCTCCTTCCTCTATGACTATTGGCTTTTACTCATTCTACTATTCTTGTGGTGTCATGCCTACATGCATCATTTTCGGTTAGCCCTTGAGTGGGAAAGGTAGATTTCTTTTCACGTTCATAGACTAGGATTGCCTAAGCGTGCTACGAGTATTTACGTTCTTACTGTCTCCGCTGCTTCCTCCGCGTATTTCCGACGGCTTGTGGTCATGGGTCAAAATAAGGAGGTTGATAGATGGTGGTTCGACTCTTGAGCCGCTTGAAACCGTATGTCCTATCGTGCGTTTAGTAGCTGCTAGAAATTGAGCAAGTCCTCCCTTTGCCCGATCTATTGTTAATTTGGGAGAAACAGGTTGAAATTTCAACCTCCATGGATGGGGTTTGGGGGTTCCGGAGAATTTGATGTCCGCGCAACCGTAATCTTGTTCGCCGCAATGCACCGCGGCAACAGCCCTCCTTCTCCATGGTGAACTCGCTCCGTGAACATACGTCCGCCGTTAGGATTCACCTTGGTGAGCCTTCTCAAATTCTTATTTTTCCCTTTTATGTCTTGTACAAATTCTCCTAGTCATTCAATTACTCTTCTACTTTCTTATTAATGCAGGTAAATCTTCATGGCCGCTTCTAGCAAGAAAGATTCGCACCGTGGACTACATCTCGGCTTTGTTAACGACTGTGCCATGAAGGATCCGCCGATGAAAGGGGTTTCATTATGTAGGACATGAGGAGAACGCCCGGAGTTCTGCTACTCCTTCATGATCGGGTGAAGCCCTTTGGTGGAGGAACTAGTAAGGCCAATCGTACTCCGGGTGGCAGAGTTCTATACCAACCTCCCCCACCATAGCCTCGGGAGCCGGGTGAGCCTGCAGAGCCTAAGCATCGTGGGCATGCAAATAACCTGACCCCCGCCGCAAATGACGCTCTAGGTCTCGCCTAACCCCCGAGGCCGAGCTAAAGGCTCATGATGTATCTGAAATAGTAGGCTAGTGGATACTTTTGGTGGTGGAGAATAGAGGGCTACTACCAATTGGTGCATTACTGTGATCTGCATCTAAAGTACCCACTTACAAGGAGGCCAGGAGGTGGCTCAATCTAGTGTCCCGAAGGATCTATCCATCCTCCGATGTCACTGACATGACCTACCCTCGGGCGTTAGTGGTGACTGGGCCGTGCCGAGTGGGGTGGGGGTGAATGGTGGCCCGCATTATTGAGGAGTGGAGGTACTTCCATACGAAGACCATTATTGGCCCGCTATTTCCTTTCTTTATTACTAGATTATGCAAGTGGGCCACTGCTCATCTCGGGAGTCTCGGGATGTCATTGTGGACTACTTATAGAACTTTTGACCGAGGGTGAAGGGGATTCGGGAAGGGGTAGAAAGAAGAGGAAGTCTACCTCAGCTAAGGGTGATGGTGGGGATGACATCACCCACGTGGCCATTCGATGTAACGGGCCGAGATGGTAGCCATGCGGAACTCCTGAGGGTTGCCCAATGCCCTCCCTTAGCAGCCTTTTGTTAGTCAACCTTCCCCCAGCCGACCCTCCACTAGATGACCCGTGCAACAACCGTCAATCCGCAGAGAGGTGCAGTGGGGCACTAAGCCGCCGAGCCAAGCCCGTGTTGAGCTCCCCGAGGTCTTGAGCGAGAAAGGAGGAGACTGCGCTCTCGAGATAAGTCAGTTTGTCCGTATGTGGAAAGGGATCAAGAAGATAATAAAGACTCCATCTCTGGGGAGAAAGGCCACCCTACCCGGTAGGATCTCCCCGAGTTCTCCTTCCTTAGCGAGTTCGAGGAGGGAGAAAATGATGAAAAGGTGAAGTGATAATACTCAGACCTCCAGCCTAGATGAGATCCAATGTTTCCCCCTCCTCTTGTTATTGGTTTTTATATCTAGTTTTTGATAGCCCCATTTGGGGCTTGTAAGACAATTGTATGTTGGTATCTCCCTCTCTAAGATGTACTGATGTCCATTTGGCATCCTCAGATATTGACCGTGTTTTTCGCCTCTTTTCCAAGATTATTGTAGTTGTTTTACCTATATTCGAATTGCTTGAATGGTTTTTGTTGATGCTTGTAGTTGCTATATTAAAAAAGGAATCGGAATTTTTTGAAATCTGGCATGCCGCCCGAACATGTCCGGCCGGGGCAATGGCCGCCCTACCACAATAACAAATTCAGGGTAGCGGTAATTCTTCCGTCGTAGCTTATCCGCCGCGTGACATAGCTCTTCAAGCAAAAATGGGAACTCGCTGCGTAACAAATGTTATAACAATAATTTCTTCGCTCCTCTAACCAACAATTTTATTGCGGGTTTTCACTAATCACCTTTAGGAAGATACCAATTGAAAACTTTCGATACCAATTGAACAACTCTGAGATCAACACACCGAACAATTTGATGAGAAAGAAATAAGTGTAACTTCCTAAATGCCTTATATCTTCCCGAAGATGTGGACGCCTACATATCAATATGCAGGAGTTTACTCGACATTACTCTTGTACTTGTGAACGTAACTTAGATGCCTGATACTCTGTACTTTGTCACGACTCAAATAGATAGCCGTGGCGCACCTACATTGACTCTACTCAGGAGAACCCTACAACCTAATACCATGAATATACAAGAAATTAGTCTCAATTTTTCTATTATCGTCATTAATTTACGAAAATCTCAAACAAAATAAAATTAGCGTATTTACTAGACATGAATCTATCAAGATATAGTCTAAATAGGTACAAGAGCTCTATTTGAATACTTGACAAGATAAAATAACCCAGCTTCATCCGAAAAGGAGAACACTAAGCCGGTGCCGAGTACTTCACGCCATTCAAAGAGCTTGAACCTACCACAACCATACCAAAAAGTGTAGCAAGGTAGTATCGCACACCACACATACCTAGACATCATCGACCGACTGTGTGTTAGTTAACACAATAGGATAATAATCAACATACATTCAATGTCACAAAATTAGTGACTACTTCCCTCCCAAAATTCACACTAGGTGTAACTACTACGTCCTCGTTTCTTTGGCCTCATCAAAATTTATACAATTACCTTACGAACCTATTTGTTATTAAATCCCTACCGTTCTCTCCCTTCATTTCCATTGTAGCACAAAGCCATCACATAAATAATTTCACTACCGCGGTGGTGTGTCCGCCGTACAGCTTATTCCATCCGGCCAAGTAGTCAATTTTCCTAGTCCCCTTTCCTATGGTCAACTAAGTCTATCCATTATCATGTACTACTTACTTAATTATACACATTATTTTTTATTCTTCCTAGTGAGGTACATAGATAATAAATCTATTCAATATCCCCGATAACTCACTACCTTTGTTTAAACCTGCCATACCATCTTCCTCGTAACCTACCAACATTTAAAACAACATACCCACAAATATAGATTAACAAATTCTAGAACACACAAGAAATCACTAACATCTCGCCAAGGAGAATCAACCTTTCAAATATTAAAGTACATGCACATACCTATCTTCATACCACAAAATGCCATGAAGTATCATACTTGGACCGTACAACCGTGTACGGTAGTCCTAACTTGTTTCTCACTTCATATCCGAATCAAGCCTGTGATATCTCCATCACACTTGTATACCTATACCTTTTTGTGTTTGCATCCGTATGTATATGAAACCATACTCGCACAATTTCTATTCACAATCATACCATCAATGATATGCCGGGCACACGCTCCGTCATATCACCGTACACACATGCTAGAGGATTTTATATTTCCTTCAAGTCATGACCAAGTAGAGACTCTAGAAATCCATGTACCGTACACTTAGCCGTATGAAACATTTCATCATACTGCCTATGTACTCACTCATAAACCCAACCGCATGGCCTTTTAGCCATACCTCGCTCGGGTACTCACTTAGCATCGGCCGCTCGAATGCTCACCTGGGCATAAGCCACTTGTGTATCCAATCCTAATCGGAATCCGACCGTATTAACTCCGTTTAGCCGAGTTCCTTACTCTTGTACTTAGGCCTCATTTACCTCATATCAACACTTCCCTTGCATATTATCCGACATCTCAATCTTATGTTCATTCAATATCGAGTCACCCCTCAATCCCGAGATGCACATCGTAGCACAACAAGTAATAAATCATCACATAATAAGAACAAACATATTCACATCAACAAATACGATCACACGCATGACTTAAATCTAATCTCATATCCAAATAGTAATAATAACAAGCATTTCGAGCACATTATAAGAATTACAACTTGGCTCCGCCACTGTTTGGGCTCGCTACAATGGCATTGTCATGTTACGGCGGTCCGGCCGCGCGCATACTACCCATCGTAGCACATCACGGGCAATTTTGCAACCGCCTTGTTCCAATTCATTCCTCGTGGTCTTGTTTCTTCATAACTACCCTAATGAAAGCAACGTCTGTTCCCAAGCTTACTTCAATAATTAACTTATCACTGGATTGATCACGTGAACAACAATCATCAATTCAGACAATACGATACCAACCACAACACATTCAAGTCATTATGTAAGGGAACATCCTACATTGCTCGCTCCAACGCGCTCTACCATAGTTATAATTTATTAATCAACCTGTTATTTGCATCTCCTACACAGAGTCTACATGATTACTCTGCCTAAGATTTTGATTCAAAGGAAGGATTCCATAATTTGTACCTAGGAATATTCGATGACGACACTCGAAAATTAATCTACTCACTAATGTTTGATTTAATGTATATCCTAAACTCAACCCATTTTATTAATTTGAAATGTCTCCTTAAGTATTTTTCTCATCATGGGATATCACCACCTCTTCTCGCTCCGCCGTTCTTAGATTTTCACCGATTTTGGCTTGCATGTAATAATGACATGGTTAGAAGTATAGTTCTACTTATCAAAAGCATATAAACCATACACACATATATGTTTAGCTAACCAAAGTCTAACGTTAAAGAGCGAGCAGTAGCCACTGGATGCCAAGCCTATCTAGACATTCTCAACCTAGGCCGTATCACTTTTCGAGCCTTGCGGAGCCCCTCGCTATTGAGGGCAAATCTCACCTCTTAGCACTTCTCCTTGTTCCCAAAAGTCTATTTTCTATTTCTGGGCATCTTTATTAAACCCTTTCAAGGGACTAGGTTTAAAAATCCAAATTAGAATGGGATTAGGGAGGTTTGAGTCATATGTTTGCAGGTAGCGAAACCATTCATCGCTAGCAATGTTCCACTACGACCGGGGAGGGTTTCGTTGGCCATGAAGGAATTCACCGGGGGTCCACCTATTTGTGACCCACTTATTCGAACCTATTCATCTCATGCTCTTTATTTTTCTAGACCTCCATTCGTAATATCTAAAATTTAAATTATTCAATTCTATGTCATGACCCGAATGTATATCCGTATCGTGGGACAAGGGACAAGGGACAAGGACAAGGGACAAGGACAAGGGACAAGGGACCCCGAGAGACCCCAAGCTGACCTATGGCACATGCATACAACTAATCTCATTAATATAAAGGTAATATTAAGCATAAAACATAGCGTAAGAACGTAACCATAACATAACAAACAGTAAATACTAGACGTACAATATGTTCTGCACATACCCATTCAAAGCCTACTACCTACTATATGGGCTGATGGGAAAACATTCCCAACTAACCCGAATTGTACTGAAACACAAGACAACATAAAAATATGTCAAATGGTCCCCGTAACATGAGGACTCCACCAAACATGAGAATCCGAGCCGGGATGGACTAAGGACGAGGATGAGCCCGAGATCCGAACCCCGTATCATGAAACTAAAGACAACATAGAAAGTATGCGATCGCACGTGGAATGTACCGAGTATGCAAGGTAAGTAAAACAGAGAGTTAATAGTAAATAAACTCATAAATAAATAAATATAGAAGAAGTACATCATGCTTGTATCATAAACTTCGTAATAAAACATAAGGCTCAAGGCTTTAAATCATTCATAAAGCCATAATCATAATCGTTAGTAAAATTTATCAAAACATAACTTGAGCCAATAACATAAACATAACAATGCATAAGACATGCGGAACAATGGGAGGACTCATCATAACCGACACCATCATGGTAGAGCCTTTCATGGTGCCCCAACTATCTTCGCCAAGTGGAAGAGTCGCCCCGCTGCTGTGCGAGGGTCGTGCATTAGACGTGATATCACATCTGAGGGGACTATTATCAATACAATATATCATTAGAAACCCACGGTGGCACATGGTTATGAGACAACAACGTAGTCCTTGAACGCCGGGGTCGCCTCGATGCTAGACATGATCAAACATGCATATAGGCTCATACGTGAATCAATACCATCATGCATTAAGATTTAATGGCTAAAATAAAAAATTTTTATCATTATTGATCCCCTTTAAAACATGCTTAGCCAAGAATCAAAGGCCCTTTTCATTGGCCGACATTATAAACTCAATATAAATCATGTAATTCGTTTCTTAAATCGTAAATCATTCTTCAACATGTGGGCATTGCCAAATACTTCAACATACTCAATTCTTTCAAAATATGCTCATAAACATGAGTAACTTGAATTCATGCTTTTCCATCATAAATAAATATCAAAATATTGAATATTCATCATAAATCACAACCGCCATGATCCTTCATCAATGGGCATTTTAGATTTGGAAAAGGGTTGAAACATGATTTAAAGAAAATAATATAAAACCTATCCATCATTCATAATTCAATAATTAAAACTCAATTAAATCTACCTGGGGGAAGAGAAATTACATTTTCATGCATTTGGGTAAAACCTCACAGAACTTGAATAGGAGAATTCATGATTCAAATTGAAATTTTGGGATGGGTGTGAAAGGATTTCACCCATTCTAAAACCCTACATACCGGAAATAGACCGATTTCGAAGTTCCTTGAATACCCACAAAGAAATTGATGGAAACTTAGAGAGGAAGACCTTGAATATCCCTAAAACCTATCTAAAGCTCTTTCATGGGAATGGGAATGCATTAGGACTTAACCCATCTTAACACACTTAAAAATACACAAAACGATTTAGTTTAGGGTCTCAAAATATGAAAAGTCGAATATGCCCTTAATAAAATTTCCCCGAAAAATTGGTTCCGGACGACAATGACGTACTAACGAGTCGCTGGTAGCTACCACGACTCGTGGTACATCCCGTCACATGCATTTCCTGTACTATTCTCTGGGATTCAAACCATGATTGGATAGGATGGGTCGCCTTTACCTCTAATCCATCATTGTGTCGATCGTTGGTTGCCCCCTTGGAAAAATCAGAACTCCCTACCAATGAGTCTCACCACGACTCGCTGCCTCTCCAATGGGTCGTAGTGTCCTTCCACAAGTCCACCGGAACCCTTATGTCCTCTCAACACAACTCGTGAAAAATGGGTCATTGTTACTCATGACCGGTTGTTGGATAGCCCGCTATTTCCCAACTTGCTCAGGTCATAGCCTCCACGTACAAACGGATTCGTTGTTTCAAGCAATGAGTCGTTACTTCATCCATTGTCACCACTTCCTCCCCGAACCCCTATACCATGATATTTATGACGACTCATGGTATCCATCCATGAGTCGTTGAGTCGCCCGTCCCGTGATATTTTTGCCAAGAAGTTTATCTTGGTTGCTATTTATGTGTCGGCCTCCACTTGGTTTCTTCTATTTTCAAAGATCTTTTCATATGTCCGAATATGATAATGCTTTCATCCTAGTTTCTTTTTTATTGATCAATGTGTTTCATATTAAATTAAATTCCCCCAAGGAATCCTTCATGCACTTGGAATTTGCGGTGTCTTATCGTCAGCCTTCTCCGCATCGCAAGATATGATTCTTTCACTTCATGCAAAGCAGTGCTTTTGTAATCAAGTTCTTTTAGTTAACATGTTATGAAATTTTTCTTCAATAGTTATTTATCATAAACACTATCAAATTCTATTTGATCCATATTAGGAAATTAATTCTTGTTTCATGTTTGTTAATCATCAAAAAATTTCATATATTAAATATAGCTCAACAATTTTTCCCTTTTTGATGATGACAAACCCATAACAAAACTATAGTAGTTGCATGTCACTCAAGTACAATATTCCCCCCTAAGAACCAACTTTGATCAACAACATCATGACTTGGTAAGATGTCTATTTTTATCTAAGAACAAGGAATCAATCATTTGCTCATCAAGTAAACCCGCAGGTGGTTAAGTAATATGAACCTAATCAGGTTTAGTCATAACTCTACAACATAGGACTTGGTTCCTTTATCAGAAATATCACGGTAAAGACAATTCATAAACTAGTACTCTTCATGCTCCTTCTTGACATGTCATCATTATTATCGCATCAGACTTTCATTTAAGTTATCTTTCCTTTTTTAGCATCATCGAAAAATAAATTAATTAGTAATATCAAACTCATGGTCATCAATACACTAACATGAACATAATACAAGAGATTCCATAAAAGATTGATGATATTATCCATCTTGAGAATGCATCAAAGAGAAAATAAGAATATAATATATACATATTTTTAAGTGATATGACCCAAACCAAATAGAAAACTACATAAGCTTATCTCGAATCAAGTAAAAAAATATAAACTAGGAGAGTATATAAATCAGATTGGTTTTAGAAAGGATTGAGTTTGACTTGTCTTAAGAAATGACTAGGGACCAGTTCACTTGCTAGAGGAGGAAAGAGAATGAGCCCCAAATAATTTGTCAAGGGAAGCAAGGACAACAACTTAATCTTCTTCACTACGTATTCTCAACTTTCAAAGAGGCATTTTCACTGGCCGCCCTCTTTGTTCTCTTTTCTTGCATCTTCCAAATTATTGGTCCTCTAAATAATTAGATTGTTACTTTTGAAACCTGATTTCTTCACCTAATGAGATACCAAAATTAAAATTCTCATAATCACTTTCTTATTCAATTTTTTCAAAAATTTTTATGACCGATACCTAATAAACCAAAGCTTTTTGTGATAACGTCAAATCACACTTCTATAAAAGTAAGGACGTGGACATTTTCACAAAGAACCCAACTAGGTCGGGGCTTCCATCCCATATGGAAATATGTATCAAGATATAATAATGCGGTATTTGAAGCTTTTAAGTCCATGGGTTTCCCAAAGGGGATTTTGTAAGGAAGCAAACCCGTAATAAAATTGGACAATTGAATTGTTATCAAGATGATGCAATTAACTAGGGAAGTGTATCTCATGGATTCATAACTACTTTGGTTTTACATTTGTGATCTATCCTAATACTTGACTTGTAGAGTCAAGTATCATAGAGTTCATCGAAATTACTGGTTCGTCCCTATTGGTTGACTATACTTAATTACCGAATTAGGTCTCTTGAGTGATTTGACTTTAACCATTATCAATTTGTTCCAAATTAACTATTCTACAACCGCAACTCAAGTCATACAATGAACCATAAAGTTCAAGGATTTTCTGCTTCTTCTTTTCCTAATCTCTACCTCTCTAGATTCAAGCAAGTAGAGAACTCTGACAAGTCCTAATGTTGCGCTCCGTTAAGAAATGTCTAAGATGAAGAGAATACAATACAAGAATTAGTATTGGATTAGAATCACTTTGTGCAAACCCTAATTTCTTAATTCACCATGGTTCCCACAATCCTAGTTGTGGAGGTTTTAGCCTCTCAAATGTAGGAAAATAATTAGCATTCATAGATGAAAACAATATTTAGATCTTAAAATGATGATTGAAAAGTAAAACCCACTTGATGATTGCATTAAAAATAATGAAGAAGAATTCAAGAACAATAGAAGAATCAATGCAAAACTCTCCAAAAGTTGTTCTCAATATTCTCAAAGCTCTGACATTATTGTAACACCCCAAAGTCCCTATGACTAAACCCCGGATTTGAAGATGATCGAACGTATAAAACCGGAAAAAATGTTCTCGTAACGAGCTCTGAAGTACGACCCACAAGAGGATTGTACGATTCGCATTTCAAGTTTTGTGGTATGATTCGTAGAGTTTGCAGAAGAGGCAAGGAAAACCATGATTAGATCCTACGATCCGTATCAGCCGGTACGACTCGAAGTGAAGGATCATAGATAGGAGGTTCATAAAATTTTCAAGGAAGGATCAGTAGCTACAAATAATCAGTACGAGTCGTAAGGTGATGGTACAAATCATCATTTCATTTCGTGAGTTGAGATGTCGTTCACCTTGGACTTTCGGCTAAGTTTGGAACTATTTTAGGTAGGTGGATAGACTTCAGAAACCTGATTAATTTAAGGAATAAAGTTGTTAACATAAATTCATAGGTGTAATAAGAGCATTGGATGAAAGTTAAGGTTATAAGGAACCTCTAGCACGAAGTTGAGTTGAGAGTCTTCCTACCGATTGAGTTTTTCGTGAAAGTTCTTACAAGGGGCAAAATTTAAACGATTATAACTCATATTATACGATTTTGGGTGATACAGAATATGGAAATTAAAGATCTTTGAGTCTTCTTTCCAACGCATCCAACCCTCATCAACCTAGAGTTTGGAGTAAAAAGTTATGGCCGCTTTAGTAGTTAATTAGTTTAAGGACAGACCAACCTCACATAAGTCTTGGTACGACTCGTAGTAAGGAAGGTACGAATCATACCAGGGGTTTCAACAATATTTTAAGCCTACCGTGGTCACTTAATGGCACACCACGATCTTTAGGAAGCTACCACGAGTCATGGTAACACACCCGTAGCACCGCATGCAAAGATTTTCGAGAACTTTTTCCTGTGGGGTATTTTGTAATTTCATATGCTTCTAACTCTTAAACTAGGTCATTTTATATTCTTTCGGGGATGAATTAAAGGAGTTTTCCACTTTAAACCTCACGCTCACAACCACCGTAAAGTTCTTCTTCCTTCTTCTCTCAAGGCTCAAGAACTAGGTTCCTCTCCAAGGTGCAAAGAGATTCAAGATATTTAGAGAGATCCTTCAACCGCATATGTGGAATTCAACAAGGAGATTACCCCTTGTGTCCCTTAAAACTCTTTCCCCGTTCAATATCAGTTCTAGCCCCGAGTTTTCAAAAGTGAAGATACCGTTTTCATACTTTGAATAATTCATGTGGAATCTTAATATATGTTGTAGTTAATTTCCACGCTTGTGACCAAAATGATGCCTATTCCAATAAGTAGAATTTTAGCCTAACTTTTGGCAGAAACCAATCCCGTATATGTACTCGAATTATTTAATCATGTTTGAATCTTTCAAAGTTAGGGAATTCCTATAGTATTTGTATAAAATACGTAAACTCGCTAAAGATTTAATTAGCCGGGCCTCATCCGTAAATTTATTTACCGCACACTAGAATGCCGCCCCAATCCCGCCGATTTTTAGCAACCTCCTGTGTTGACCAAAATAATGTCACCATCAATTTCACTATAGTCGCTTTCTTGAGGTACCAAAGGGTGCTTCCTCATTATCGTATTGTACTCAGATATTAGTTATCAAATTTTAGTGGCTCTTTAGACAAGCTATGACGCTGCGTATAAGCAACTCCCGACTAGCCTGTAACACCGCTTTGCATCCTGTCGATAAAACTCGTGGTACTTCCAAAGGCACCGACTTAGTCTTGGGACCAAGATTTGAGTTATGTTTGGTAGTACAATAGTCATGTTAGATCTATCCAAAGGGGGAGTAGGACTAGAACCAAGAGAGCTGTGGTTACAACAAGACCCATGTTACCAAAACAACGTTGCCACCATAGGTTATTTTCTCTTATTGGCATTATGGCCCCGTAAAGATCTCACAAATACCCATGCCTTTATACCCTAGCAAGGTATATTGGGTCCTACCTGATGGGGTGTGTACATCGGACTCCACGCCTAGCTCTACGTGGTTATATGTCGCTATAGACTCTCCCACCAAACTAGTCCACCCGCTTCGGCACGCGCCTCGCCCGCTCTAGCTCTATCACTTAGCTAAGTTCAATTTAGTATCTCAAACTCGCATTTTCAGACATAGGACATGCCTTGACAATCGTAGACAGGTCATTTCTACCACTTCAAACTACTTCTGTGAGGTTTAGTTCATTTACTTATTGGTCATTACGTCATATGTTCGCATTATATTCGCTATGTTTTCTCCCACTTACTCAAGACATTCAAAGTATCGACGCATACTTTTATGTTGCATCATTTCATGATACAATTGCAAGTTCACCAACACCGCAACATGCCTGCATCCTCTCCTGTCAGCTGAAGTGTGAGTCCTCATCACTGAGGGTCTTATTTCATTTATTTCAAGCTTAGTTCATTATTTATAGTTAGACTTAGAGTTAGCCGGGGACTTGTCCTACCCACTCATCGGCTAGAGGGCTTTCGGACGTTGCACTTGTCTCGTACTTCAAATTATTTAAACTTCATATATTTAGTTTTATTTTTTGTACCTCTTTTATATTATTATTTCAAAGCTTCTTCTATATTTGTTTATATATCGGACATCAAGGTATGATAGACCAGGTTGACTTGGGGTCACTCTCGTGATTTCAAGTACAATGTTCATTCAAGGTAGAGACTCTGTGGCCCGAAATACTTGGTATCGTAGCCCTAGGTTTAGAGACCCGAAATGTCTGGGAAGATGTATCATAGAGTCCTTTAATGGGTGTGAAGCGCGCCACACTTATGATGCTGAGGCTACAGATGTTATTAGGAAACTCTTTGTTCATACTATTTATCAGGCGTTAAAGTTCAATTCCGTAAACGTCCTTCTAACTCGTGCTCTATTTCGTTTCAATGAACCATGCCTCCTGTGACGCGGTAATGGAAGAAAGGTTGGTAATGCCACCGTATCCGCCCCACTGGGAAATTCTAAGAGCCAAGATGATTCGCATCTACACCTCGCATTCCCGGGCGGCCATTCAATCACAGCTGCCCAATTAGTCACCAAACTGTGTGAACTAAAGCAGTGTGGTTCCAGCCACGGACAAGTATGCAAGAATGCGAGAGTGGATCACCCATATGAACCCTCCATCTTTTTAGGGACAAAAGTAGGGGAGGATCCTAAGAGTTTGTTGATGAGATCAGAAGATTACCCGCATTATGGGTGTTAGCTCCTTTGAGAGTGTCGACTGGCCGCCTACTGTACCAAAGGGGCAGCTCGAACCGGTATGACTAATGGAAGGAGGGGTGTCCAGCGGGAGGAGGACCCAAAAGAGGAGTGCGGGAGTTCCACACTTTCTTGACAAATTTTTCCCTTAGGAGCCAAGGAGGCAAAATGGCAAACAGTTTATGAATTTGAGATGTGGCAACAGAATCGTGGATGAGCATGCTCTAGGAGTTTACCAGCCGTTTCAAGTAAGCCTCAGATGGTAGCCGAGCTAAGAGCTCGCATGCTGAATTTTGTGAACGGGTGTCAAACCCGGTCCTCAAGGAGGCAGGACAACAATGTTGATTAAAGATATGTACCTCTCCAAAATGATTGTCTATGCCCACGATTGAGGTCAAAATTGAAGGACATGGAGCGAAAACAAGCGAGCAAGGACTCGGCGCAAGATGGCGGCTAGAGGTTCACAGTAGGCCGCCCACAAAGAAGAAAGGCAATGAAGTAATAGAGAGCCCTAACACCCAGCCTCGCCTGGGCCCCGACCTTCTGGGCTCGCTGATTGAGGGCGTGAGCACTGCTCACCCCAGAGCAGGTGCCAAGAACAGATATCCAACTTGCCTCAGTGCGGCAAGAACCACCCAAGAGAGTGTCTTCAGGGTTGAGAGGGTTGTTTTGGTTGTGGAAAGCTTGGTCATCGGTTGAAAGATTTCATCACTGTGACGGGGTGTGGATCACAACCACCACATCCTCGCCTCCAGCCAGGCCGGACTCAACTCAAAGTGCCAACACATTAGGTACGGATGGCGGTCCGCGCCAAAATTTTTTTTTATGCATTGTCTTCCCGTTAGACCAAGAGAGCTCACCCGACGTAGTCACTGCATGTTATGCCTTCCATGTAGACGTGTATGCCCTTCTAGATCTAGGAGCCACCCTCGTTTGTGACTCCCTCATGGCAGTCCAAGCCAAGACGTCAGAGGTCCTCTCTCGAACCATTCTCGCCTCCACCCCGCTTGGCGAGTCACAAAGCTAGCCGGTGTATAGAAACCGCCCGCCTCGCCCCCCGAATAAAGTCATTCTTAGCTGATCTCGTAGAGTTAGATATGGTTGACTTTGACCTTATCCTTGGCATGGATTGATTACACTCCTTCTATGCTCGGGCTTGATTGCGTAACTGTAAATTTTCAAGTTCCAATTTCCAAATGAACCTGTTACAGTGGAAGGAAGCGCTCATACACCTAAGGATATTTATTACTACCTTAAGGCCTACAAACTCATCTCCAAGGGATGTATCTATCATCTAGTTCGAAGCCGCGATTCCAACTCGAGACTCCAACCATCCAATGGGCTCCAAAGAGTCATGACTGCATGTATTTCGAGATCTTCCCTGGAGTTCCTCCCGAACGGAAATAGACTTGGAATAGACCTCTCCTGCATACTTATCCATCTCCATCCCTCTTACGTAATGGATCCAACCCAGCTTAAGGAGTTGAAGGAGCGCTAAAAGATCTTCGACAAGGGGTTTTATCAAACCCAAAGATCTCTCCTCGGGTGCTCCTAAGATATTCGTGAGTAAGAAAGATGGTACCTCGTAATGCATAGATTACCGCGCCAACAATGTAACAATCAAGAACATGTATCCCTTACCCAAAATTGATGACTCGCTTGACCAACTTTAGGGAACCTAAGAGCCAAAAGTCGATCTTAAGTCGTGTACCATCAACTAAGTACAGATAGTGTGACATACCAAAATAAAGGACTTAACTTGGTATGGTCACTACCAGTTTGTGGTGATGTCCTTCAGATTAACAAACTCCCCGTAAGCCTTCATGGAATTGATGAATAGAGTATTCGTTGAAGACTGATATGTTCGCTATTGTATTTATCGACGCATATTCTCAGATATTCCAGAGCAGAAGAGCATGCCGATCACTTGAGATTAGCATTAAAGACACTCAGAGACCGCGCTGTTCAAGTTCGAAGAAGTGCGACTCGTTAAAGTCTATGACTTTCTTAGGTATGTGGTCTCGTGTGAATGAATTCAAAGCTGATCTTCACAAGATAGCAAAGAAGGGAAAGATTGGCCCGTAGACCTACCTCTCTCCTACTTTAAATCATGAGCTTCCGGTTTAGTTGGTTATTACCGAAGATTTGTGGAAGGCTTCCTCTATAGCATCTCCTTTGAATTGCTAACCTTGTGTAAGAAAGTGAAATTTTAGTGGTCGGATGTGTGTGAGAAGAGTTTCCAAGAGTTGAAGACTCATCACTACCGCTCCTTCTTGACCTCGTTGTAGGGAACATATGGTTGGTTGTCTATTGCGATGTTTCCTCGCTGGACTCGCTTGTGTTCTAATGCAAATAGGGGCCCGTGATGGCCTAATGACAACTAAAATTTCATGAGAAGAGCTATCCAACTCATGACATGGAGTTAGCAGTGGTGGTGTTCACACTAAAAATATGGAGACATTACTTGTAGGAAGCTCACGTGGATGTGTTTAAGGATCACAAGAGCCTTTCTGTGTGTTCAACAAGGACTCCAAACCGTGATGAGAAGGTGGTCGGAGCTACTAAAGGACTATGACATGAGCCTGCTGTATAATCCGTGCAAAGCCAACGTGTTGGCCGACACCCTAAGCAGATGGTCTATGGGGAGTGTGGCTCACATTGAGGAAGGAAAAAGGAGTTAGTGAAGGCTGCTCATAGACTAGCCCTAAGGATGCAAGCGAGGATTAAACCGAAGGTGGTGTGGTAATGCAAAGTGGGTCTTATTCATCTCGCTGTAGTTAAAGTTAAGTATGATAGGAATGAAGATCCAGTCCTACATAAACTTAAAGAAGCCGTTCTCAGAAAGAGGCCGAGAGGTCTCTCGAAAGGGAGAGATGGTGTACTGCTATTGCCAGGTAGATTATATACCGATGCCTGGGTGAGTTCGGCATTAAGATATTGGCCGAAGCACAATAGCTTCTAGATATTCCATCCATTCAGTAATACCAAAATGTACCATGATTTACTGATATCTACCGGTGGAATGACATGAAAAGAGATAATGTCAATTCTATAGCCAAGTGCCCGAACCGGCCAAAGAAGTTAAAGTGGAACAATTATAGACCAGAGGCATGGCCGTGATATCAAGATACCCACATGGAAGTGGGAAGAAGTAAACATGGATTTCATTACGAGTCTACTTTGGACTCGTCAGGCAACATGATTCAATCTAGGTGATAGTAGACTAGATGACTAAGTCGTGCGACACTTCCTCCCCCAAACCACAAATTCAAACAGGACTATGCTAGACTTTATATCTGGAGTTCAGACTTCATGGGGTGCCCTTATCCATCATTTTGACGAGGTATCCAATTCACCTCTCACTTCCGGGAAGTCTTTCCGTGAAAGGACTAGGTACCCATGTCAAGATCAAGACAGCCTCTTTTACTCGTTGTATCTAATGGACAAGTGGAGCGGACTATTCATACCCTAAAAGATATGTTGAGGGTGTGCGTGATCGATTTCAAGGGCAAAGCTGATGATCACTTGCCTCTCATCGAGTTCGCGTACAACAAAAGCTACCACTCTAGTATTCATATGGCCCCGTTTTGAAGCATTATATGGTTATAGATGTAGATCTCCTATAGGGTATTTTGAGGTTGGTGTGAAGCTACCTTGATAGGGCCAGATTCGGCCTACGAGGCAATGCAAAGTACAACTTATTCAAGAAAGATTGTAAATAGTCGAGCCGTCGAAATCTTATGCCGATGTGAGGAGAAGAGAATTGGAGTTTGCATTTGATGACTAGGTCTATCTAAAAATTCTCCCCATGAAAGGGGTGATGAGATTTGGGAAGAAAGGCAAACTCAGCCCTGTGTATGGACTCACACTCGAGACGTATCCGCAATGTGGCCTATGAGTTAAAACTGCTTTAGAATTTGCGACCGTGCACCTGGGGCCTTCCATGTGTCACTACCGAAGAAGTGCATTGAGATCCAACCTGTGGTGCCACCGGATAGTGTGGAGATAAAAGAAAGTCTCTCTTACGAAGAGGTTCTGGGCTGCATCCTTGACCGTCAAAGTTCGTAAGTCAGAAATATAGAAATCACTTCGGTAAAAGTTTTATGGAGAAAACAACTCGTTGAGGGAGCCACATGGGAAGCGTATGCATATTTATTACCTCACTTATTCCTCCTAGTTCGAGATCCAAGACCAAGTATTAGCTCCTTTCTCAATATTCTATTCGGGCCCATACTCATCACTCTATTTATCCTGTGTATATTCTAGTTGCACCAACTTATTAGTGAAGCAACCGGGTTTGGAGTCACTTACTCCTCCGGTAAATCGCCCATAGTCTCGCTTGGGGAATTTCAAATTCTCCTTTCCTAGCTTTAACCTTCATTCAAGGATGAATGATCCCAAGGGGGAGATATTGTAACACCCAAAAATCCCTATGACTAAACCCTCGATTTGAAGTTGATCATCAGAAAACCGGAAAAGAATGTTTCTTAACGAGCCTCGTATGACTCAGAGGGAGGATTGTACGATACGTACCAAGTTTTGTGGTATGATTCAGAGAGTTTAGCAAGAAATGGCAAGGAAACTACGACAGATCCTATGATTTGTATAAGGATGGTACAAGTCTTAGTGAAGGATCATAGATAGTAGGTTCAACGAACAAGGAAGGACTGGGGTAGCTACAAAGACTCAATACGAGTCGTAAGGTGATGGTACGACCGTCATTTTAGTCGTGAGTTGAGATGTCGTATACCTTGGACTTCGCCAAGTTTGGAACAGTTTTAGGTAGGTGGATAGACTAGAACCTAATGAATTTAAAGAATCAAGTTGTTAACATCAATTCTTATGTGTAAGAAGTGCATTGGATGCAAGTTAAGGTCATAAGGATCCTCTAGCGTGAAGTTGAGTTGAGAGAGCCTTCCCTACCGATTGAGTTTTTCATGAAAGTTCTTACAAGGGCCAACTTTAAACGATCATAACACCTATTATACGAATTGTTTTTGGGTGATCCAGCAAATCAAATTAAATCTCTTTGAGTCTTCTTCCAAAGCATCCAACCTTACATCAATCGGAGTTTGGAGTAAAAATTTATGGCCGCTTAGTAAAGCACTCCGCCAAAGTTTGGCGATAGACCAACCTCGTTACCATGAGTCTTGGTATGACTCATGGTATGAAGGTTCGACTTGTACTGTGCAAATATAATTAGGTTTCAAAGAATCTTAAAGCCTCTCAGAGCCACGAATGGCATACCACGACTCGTAGAAGCCACCACGAGTCATGGTACGCCCCGTAGCACTAGACGAGTAGATTTTTGAGAACTTTTCTAGGGGTATTTGTAATTTTCTGTTTCTAAATCTTAAACTAGGTCGTTTTTAGGATTTCTTTGGGATGAATTAAAGGATTCTTCCTAGTCTAACCCCTCACTCTTCTCACAACCACCGTAAAGTTCTTCTTCTCCCTTTTTCTCTCAAGGCTCAAGAACTAGGGTTCCTCTCTAAGGTGCAACAACTTCAAGATATTTAGTGGAGATACTTCAACTGTATGTGGGAATTCAACAAGGAGAGTGTTCTCCACTCAGGTCCCCTACAACTCTTTCCATCTTCACTATAAGTTCTAGCCCTGAGTTTTCGAAAGTGAAGATATTGTTGTCATACCTTGAATAATTCATGTGGAATCTTAATCTATGTTTATTTAGTTAATTTCCACCGCTTGTGACCAAAATGATGCCTATTCCAAAGAAGTAGAATTTTAGCCCTAACTTTTGGAAGAAAACTAGAATCCTATATATGTACTAAATTACAAATCATGCTTGAATCTTTCAAAGTTAGGGAATTCCTATAGTATTTTTATGTATCAGAAACTCGATTAAAGGTTTAATTAGTCGGCCTTCATCTCGTATATTTATTTACTAATATCTGAGAATGCCGCCCAGCCTCAATAAGATTTTTAGCAACCTCCAAGCTGACTCTCAATAGCAGTTAGCCGACCGCCATCATGTCACGAGTGCCTCCCAACTATCGCTATTAGTTATCAGATTTTTTAGTGGTTCTTTAGACGCAAGAGTGAAACTTCCGCATAGCAGATTCGACTGGGGCCTTAGAACAACAGCCAGATCTGGGCCCGAGAGGAATCCTCAAAGGGTACTTCGTATATATCTCGATTGTCTTGGGGATCTCAAGTTCTCGAGCTATCGCTTGGCGCAAGAGTCACGTTAGATCTATCCAAGTTTGAGCAGACCTAGCACCAGAGGGTCGGTCTCAGCCGCACCTGCATTCCCAAAACTACGCGTCACCATAGGTTATTTTTTATTGGCCTTATGGCCCCGTATAGTGATTCATACCATGCCTTTATACTCGGCCAAGGCATATTGTCCTACCGGATGGTAGTGTACATCGGACATCGCCTACCATTACTTATACCTAAGCAGACTCCCCACCCGCCAGTCCAAATCAGCCAAACAGCAGCCGCTCGCTTAGCTCTATCGTTTAGTCGCTTCTCGGGGCCAAAAGATTCACACTAAGCATTAAAAATAGACATGCTTCATCATCGCATAGTCATTTCTTTGATCAATTTCCAAGCGATTTCCGTAGTTCAAACTTTAGTTTATTGGTCATTGCATGTCATATAAGTTCGTACATTATATTCAAGAGTGTTTTCTCACTTACTAGCATTCACAGTACTAACACATACTTTTATGTTGTATCATTTCATGATACAACCGTGTGTTCTTAGACTCAAGACCGTTAGCCGCCGCTAAAATCCTCCGCTTCAAATGCTGAAGTGTGAGTCCTCATCACTCAAGGGCCTTATTTCATTTCTTTCAGTTAGTTTCTTTATAGTTGGGATGAAGTTGAGCCGGGGACTTGTCCTACCACTATCGCTAGAGGGCTTTCGCACGCGTAATTTATTTCGTATTACTAATGATTTAAACTTTATGTCTTCGCTTTATTTTCATAAATTCTTTTATATATTGTTATTTCAAAGCTTCCTCTATACTTTGTTTTTTACTCAGATAAAATATAGAGCATGATAGACTGGGTTGACTTAGGATCACTGTGACTCATACCGTGTTCGTCCAGGTGTAGGGACTCAGGGCGTGACACTAGTCAAAAATTGAACTCCTAACTAAAATAACCTAGAAAAGTTGTCATGCCCCGAGTCTATACCCCGGACGGGACACGCATTTCTGAGTCGCAACCCTAGTCAACCCCTAGTCTATCATAGCATCATTGCTCTGAGTAAACATATATAGTGGAAGTTTTTAACGTAAAATATAAAACATTTATGAGAATATAGCTGAATCATAAAAAGTTTAAAACATCCAACAAAACTAAAAGTCCAAACCATGTGTGTGTTTGAGTTACTATAACCGATGAGTTGCCGACAAGGCCCCGGGGGCCTAACTCCAAGTCTAGATAAATGAAAATAGAACTAAATGAAATGATCTTCGTCCTCAAAGGATGAGACTCACCAATGGTGCGCCTAAAATCTCCCGAGAGAGTGATCTCGTTAATGAGGTTGTGATCGATATCTCGCAGTGTATCATAAAATGATACAACGTAAAAGGTATGCGTTAGTACTTTGAATGTGCTGAGGAAGTGAGAGAAACCATACACAAGGGATAAAAATGTCAACCGAAAAGACATGCAATGACCAACTGGCGCGAAACCGACAACCGTAATAATTTGAGATGGTCTAAATGAACCCGTTCCGCGATCTATGACATGCCCTAAATCCGAGATACTAATCTAAAATACTACACCGAAATGATCCGAATCGATTAATCCGAGATCAACTAAGATGACTAGTGGGAGAGTCTATAACCGATATATATCGACGTGAGCTTAGATATGGAGTCCGATGTATACAATTCCCATCGGTAGGATCCAACATACTTGCCACAAAGATAGAGGATGAATTGTGTGATCACAAGTTTAGGTCCATGAATTGTGTGATCACAGTTTAGGGCCAAGGAGGCCAATAAAATATAACCTACTTGTAATGTAATTTTTGAAACCGGGGCGCCGGAACCCCGGTCCACTCGTGCTAAGTACTATTCCCACTAGATAGTCCTAGACCGAACACTACTGAAGCCGATAGCCTTAAACCGGGGCCCAAGAATAAGTCAGAATACCTATCTGGAATTCCCGAGAGCTCCATCGATCAGATATGTAATCGGGGTTCTAAGATCGGTCAAAGTTGTCTTATCTGGAAGCGTTGTAACTGCCTAAAGAACCAACAATATGAAGTCAGTCCTAAGGGGCCGGTCGAGTTGCTGGTTTGAAAGTTTCATGACCACCTAAAGAACCACTAAAATCATAGTGAGTCTAATTCTGCCAACCGGAAGGCACTACCGACACTCGAGAATTTGTATAGTCAAACCGATCAATCGACATTTCGACTAACACTAAGTATTCTAACATTCTCGACTAAAACCGAACCGATATCCTGATCGAGGGTTCAATACAAACTAACAATATGGGAACCCCAACACGAAAGAATCAAGCAATTTCAATAAATAAATCAATTATGCAAGACTCTAGTCTTTCTGCATTCAAAAGCTAGGGCTAGAATTCACTTTATAGGGAAAAGCAATAACCTAGTCACAAACTGGGTGGAAAAAGTATCTACAATTAACATAAATAATATTCCACAAACAAAGTCTCGACATGTAATTTCTTCATATTCAAAAGTTTCGTGGCTAGAATCGATAGATAAGACAGAGAAGATTTTCGGACACAAGGGAAGAACGATTCCGTTTGAATTCCCACATACTCCGTGATGGAAACTTGAGAGAATTCTCATAAATTTGAGAAAAATCAATCTTCCTAACCTTTCTCCGGAACTTTTCTAAGAGAAACTCTACATCCCAACCCGTGTAGATATGAGAAAAATGAGAAATCATCTGGGCTTTCCCCCCTCTAAAGCCCCCGATTAAACTACAAAACGATGTGGTTTAGAGAGTAGGAGTTTAGAAAATTACGGAAGAACCTTGGGTCAAAACTAGCAGGAAAATCGACTACCACCCCCGATGAGGACTCAATGATTATGCCTAAAGCATCACTAATTTCAGGGTCACACAGTCAAGTGCACGCTGCCCTCCCTCTCGTCGGCCACCACGAGGGCCACCATGATCGTGTACCTAAAGATGTCGTGGTGACCCACCAAGGTCAACATTGCCCGACATTCTCCAATCTTCATCAATTCTTGACCACGAGTCACGTCACGACACTGCGGTGTTGACCACAACGTGGTCGTACCCATGGTCACCCCATTTCCAAAATTTTCTACCAAGTTGAATCTTCTCACCACTTGAAGTCACTTTAATGACTCGTGGCCTACCCCACGGGTCATAGGACGATCATTCCCCGTGACCCGGTGCAGAAAATTTTGTTTTCACAATTTCAACTTTCGGTCTCGGGTCTAGGGTTTTTGTGGGCATTACAAATGTATTTATACAAATAATTAAAAATCTTTCCTAAATTAACAAAAATCGATAAACTCGTCGTCGCTGCCTTCACCTATGACGCGTGCCACAATTGTAAGGGTCGTACTTCCGCTCGTACAATGTTTGGACAACTTCGATTTTTGATAAGTTTCTGCAAATTGGTATGACTTGTACAATGATCCTACAAGTCGTACAATCTTGTTTTGGTCTCGAATCCGAGATTTCGACATTCTCTCGAATAATTTCTACAAGTATCTTGGTATGACTCGTACCTTCCTCCTATGCCTCGTGACTTCTTCCTCATACCTTGAGATATTCCATTCCTCAATACTTGAACTTTACCACAAGTCCTTGGTACGTTCATATGTAGGTATCACGAACCGTGATTTCACCCATACCGAAGACTAACTCAAGCAAGTGCTTCTTCTAGAGTTTTCTACGATCGCCCTTGGTACTAGCTCGTACCACGAGGTGTAACTTGGCCTTGCCTTAAGCTCATCTTTTGGACTTTTCCATGACTCGCATGGCTCGTACCATGATTGTATGGCTTGTAGCCGAGGTCCGTAGTTGGCCCCTTTTCTACACTCTTTTCACTTCTTTGCGTATTTCAACTCCAATACCTAATTTCCCGTAAAAACAAAGCAAAGCGCATCATATCCATATAAACACACCTAAGACCATGCTTATTTCCTTAGTTTTAAGCGTTGAAAGTGTTGTAAACCCACAACAAAACCACTTTGTCGTTTATTTCAAGATTTTCATTCTCATCCAAGATTTCCAAAGGTGTTTCACGTCCTGTGACGTAGGTATATTAAATATACCGCTTTGATGATGAAAAACTCACATAAACTTCATAGTTTTTTACGTGCATCGTGTGGTATTCATCAATCTTCATATATTTTAATGTGCATTTCCCCTTAATTATAATTACTATGTTGACAATCTTCCCTTAAAATAACCCATGTCAAGTTTCAACACTGCATATTCATGTTGATACAACTAAGGTTAACTAAGCAAGATGTTAAGCTTGCATTATTTTAACCTCACTCACCAAGGTTTGTAAGCTTCCCCAACGATTAGGTGGTACCTACTTCAAATTTTTATTATCACGCCCCAATTTTAAGGAGGTGGACCATACATTATATGAACACATGAACCTAATAAATATACTAATATATATGACATAATTCCACTTGAAAGAACGGAATGATACAACTAGCATATTCCTAATAAAGAGACTATATCAACATGAGGGGTTTCTTTTAAAAGCACATAAATAATCGATAATAACTATATATATGAACATCATCACTAGTCTTTGAAGTCTTCAACAAAATTATATAATTTTTATACTGTCAAATAAACCCTTGGCCTACCCATGTTAGTTCCGTATTTACATCAAAGGGAGTAGTAGACTCCTACGACCTCTCTGTATAGATATGGACCTTTTTAATAAACAATCAAGACCGAGTAGGTGCCTAATGAGGTGGTCAACTATCCTGCATCTTAACCTACATAATGCAATCCCAACAAGGGATGTGGAGTACATAATAATAGGGTACTCGATGTAAAGAAAATTGAATATAGAAAATAACCAAAAGCTCATAAAAGATAAGAAACATGCCCTACTAGAGGCATTTGAAAGTTGAGGATAGAATAATAATCATCTAGTCGTTATGTCTTATAAATTCTTTATTCTATAGCATCTTCTAAATTGTTAAGCTTAGTTCTTTTAAATTTGCAAACTTAGATTATTAATAACTATAATTATCTACTCAAATTCTAAGATTAGAATTAGTCATACTATGGACACACCGGAAACCTTATGCTCTTTATAATATAAAATCAGTATTGGTCACTCTCAAATTTAAAATATACTTATATCCATAAGAGGCCTCATGAATTCACACAATATCATATATGTTGAGGCCACTTTAGGGAATTGTGACTTTGGCCAACATGAAGTATACTGTACAATTGGTGAGCCTAATTTTTACCCACTACAACAATATAAATGGTTTCAAATAAACACATGTAAACTAATTACTAACATTTTGATTATCTATAATAATGAGAGAGACTTGAAGAAGAGTCAACTGCTACAATGAGATAACACATTCCTATCAAAATATATTTACGCTCTATCTACACATAATAAAGTGATAGCAAACACACACTAAAAGACAACTCATACATGTATTCATATGCTAGAAACTCGAATTATAAAACGAACAGTTCTTACTAATAAAAAGCCTAGTTTCTTATGTAGAATGCAATCGATTAGTTAGAATTGATGAAATGAGAAATTGCTCCCCAAGAAAAATGCATATCAAAGATTTAAAAAGTATCCAAAATAAAGTACATGGTCCACAACATAATGAAGAGATGTTCTCTCGAAGAAAATATACAGATCTATAGATTCTTGTGATCTACTTTCATAGAGTTGAAATGAGTGGAAGGTGAGTCTATACAACTGATTAAGTGAGCTTATAAACCTTACTTAGTCAAGCAAACCTAGACACCTTGGTGGGTTGCAAATTGCAAATGATGAAAGGTAAGACCTTACTGCCAGTATAGACTTACAAACCTTGTTGAAGTCTTCATAGGTCAAGTAAGCTTACAAACCTTATTGAGGTTGACATGAACTGAGATAAGAATACAAACATTACTAAAGCCTATAAATGGGGTTAGATCAATGGTAGAAAAAGAAGAAAGTTACCAATAATGAGTTGGTTCTAAGGGGGATAAGGGAGAAGATGCACATGAAGACTATAAGAAGATTGATGAAGCTACAAAGTGAGCATAAAGAAGTATGAAGATACGTATTTGTCAAACAATAAAAAGGAAAAAATCGTTGAGCTTCCATGAGATATCTTGATTTGAATCTACATTCATTATCTTATGATATTTTGATGATTGACAAATATTATACAAGTGACAATCTATAAAAGTAAAGATGTACAAATAAGTAAGAACCGGGATCAGTAGATCTCAAAAGGAGTGGTGAAGATGGAAACACTGCAAAGATCTACTCAGAGAATATATTCCTTAGAAAGAACTGAGATTGTATGGTTGATGCAAGAAGAAGCAATTCCATGCACAAAAGAAACCTTGGAGAATTGTAATTAATCTTAATTCAATTCTACAAAGAATAACAATTCAAGACATGAAAATTCACCATAACCGACATGAAATTATCTTGGCATAGGAAGAAGGAAAGGTTGTTGCATGAGTCAAATCCAAGTCAAAAAAGGATTGATTTCTCGATAAGTCTTGAACCAAATCTTGGTTGGATTGGGATGACTACAAGTGGCTATTCTACTCCTATAAAATTATTAAGTGAATACCATTGAAGCCGATTTGCTCCAAATTCCTCACGGTTCCAAATTAAGATCTTAATTATGTTCTTATTTAATTTTATATATATTGTTTTGTATTGTAAATGTGATGTATCGAAATATTGGTGACACATTTGTACCTTTCATATTTTTTTGAATGCCTTTAATTAATGAGATATTTCTAATGCTATTTTGTTGAAGTTTTAAGAATCAGGATGAATTTGAAGAAAAGTTGCAAAAATCAGAAATTTACTGCAAAGGGGAAACATACGGACTACGTATTCATTCCGCTATCTATCTATTGAAGCATAGATGAACTTCAAGAGGTTATGCAAGAACCAAGGGAAAATGGCCGAGCATGAGAAAATAAATACGGTGCCAAGCATAAGTCGTAGAATCCACATTCGTTGCCATGGAATGGACATCATATGTCAAGATTCAAAGACTTGTGCAAATTTGAAGTTCAACAAACGAAAGAAGATACGTGACCGTAAACAAAAGTACGAACCGCAAAGTAAAGTATGGTGGAAGCTGTGTGAGCTAAAAGAATCTATGAAGAAAATTTACAAATCGTATGTTGAATTTACGATCAATAAAATGGCTTATGCCCAAAGGATTAAGAACAAGAGAAAATCACCTACAACACACCTACGAATAGTAAATCAAATCTACTGGCCCGTAAGTAATGCCCGGGCAATTTCAAGTAGGATTAGATTTTGGGTTCCTAGTTCAACTTAAATAGATTTTGTAGGTCTTCTTAAAGGGATTCTTAACATTGTATTAGACAAAACAATTGATAGATAATTTACCATAGTTTGGTAGAGCTACTAAACACAAATTATTGATGTATTAATAGAATTAATCTTGTTGTTCTTGCTTTTTAGATAATTCTTCAAGATTTAGTTATTTTTATTATTAATCCAAGCTTTTGGTTTTCTTGCTTAGATAATTCTTCAAGATTATTGTAAGTATTTTTATTATTAATCCAAACTTTTGATTCTTATTTCAATTATGAGTAACTAAATTATTTACTAAGGCTTGTGTCAACAGGTTTGCTAAAATTAGGATTCTCATCTTGATCACCGATAATGAATTTAAATATATTTAATTATTCTTTAATTTTCATTAAAAGAATGGTGGTTTCAACACGTAGCTTAAGCTAATAAATTCTAGTTATGCTTTGAAAAGTTAATTAGAGTTTTAAAGGGATTAATCAATAAGAACTGGCGTTAACCCTTGTTTAATAGATTTACTTAAAATAAGTTGGAATTTACTTGGCAAAAAATACCGCTTTTATTTAACGTTGATTTATTCGAAAGAATTAATTAATGTAAACATTACTTAATTGTTGAAAAACATTAAGTGATCATTTAGAGGTTCTCTGCGTATGCGTACAAAGTAGCTATCATTGTCTTGATTGAGAAAACTTAGGTGGAGAAACTAAACAGAACACAACCTGGTTATTTCGTGACCGATCACATGTCCAAACTAATTTTAGAATAATATTAAATTAGAATTCCATTTTAAAGTTTAACAGAGTAGCATCTTAAAAGACTAATAATAAAATATTTACTCATACGAAGAGTCATTTCACGCCCCGGTTTATGGGATTCGACTCCAACCTTGTTGGGTTACTATATTTGCATATGATCACTTTACATCTTATTTAGGTGTAACTTTGAATGTATCAAATTTTAAGGCCATCATTGAGGAATAGGTCTTGGAATTACTGATTAATAAATATTTTTTATTCTACTCTTGATCTATTCTATCACACCTTCGCTTTGTTGTGAACCAGGTGACCATGAAAACTCTTTCATATCGAATGAGAATGTATTTGTCATGAATGACGACAATGATTAGGCGAGTGTTATTATGCCTCTAAGGATTAATTCTACCACCTTCAAGATTGATGGTAGAATATATACCATGCTAAAGCTAAGAGTCAATATCACAATTCCACCGATTGGGACCTACATAAACACTTGAAGAATTTCCCGGAGATGTGCAAGATGTGCACAAATTTAATAATGTATTGATGATGCTATATTCGTCCGAGGATCTTTAACATTCACTTGCTAGGGAATCCAGAGAATAGATCCATCATCTTCCACCAAATTCCATCCACACATGGACAGAGTTAGTGAATGTGTTCCCTCAAGAAGTGGTTTCCTCTAAGCAAGAAAGATAAACAGAGAGACAAAATCTTCCACTAAGACATAAATTAGGAGAACAATTATTCGATGTTTGGGAGAGATTCAAGCAATATGTTCTTAGAGATTCCACTCAGGATTCCCGAGAACATTCTTTTAGAGAAATTTTATACTGGTTTGGACCCTCTCGACCCAATCGCTGGCTAATAATGTGATAGGAGGCCGTTTATTGATAAGATCGTAACCGCATTACCACCATTTCTCCTTGACAAGATTGAAAAGAACAATCATGCATGGCATGCCGGTGATAGTGGCGTTGCTAAAGGTATTAAAGGGTAGCACTCGAACACTATTTGGTGAAAAATTATATTATGTATATAAGAAATTATGAGAAGTATATAGATTAAAATTATTTTTTTTCATACATATATATTAAATCTTGATCACACTTATCAAAATTTCTAACTCCATTAGATTGAGATGCTAGTGGGGGTGTCAATATTGTTGCCCCTTCTATGAGCCATCTGATAAAGGAGAAACCTCAGGAGGAGACCGTATGGTGGTAACCATAATGAATATTACTTGCTCACTAAGAGGTCACAGAGTAAGCTAAAGATGGTGAATGTGGTTGATATAATAAGGTTATCCTCCCTAGATGCAGGTTATCCTCAATGAGATAGAATTATCCTCATTAGACAAAAAATTATTATCCTCAGACATAGATGTGTCATCCTCGATGTAAGGTCAGTAATATGAAGAGCAACCTCCAATGTAGTTTTTTAGGATGTTTATTATATAAATAATACACAAGGAGTCTACCAAATACGTAACTACCGTAATCAAATCAAAATTATTAGCCTTCCAACTATCAGAATCAATGGAGACTACAACCACAAGGCCAAGGTAACCATTATGGTAGGAACAAGTAGATGGATGTAGTAAGAATTAGCAAAGACAACAATAATTTTAGGAATAGAAGATTCAACTCGTACTTCCCTCTATAGGGCAAGGTCTAATGCTTAAAATCGAGAGAGAAGGGTCACACAGGAACATGGAAGCTCCAAGCTAGAGCAATTCTCGTGCGATACAGAATCAAGAAAGATAAAGATAAAATCCTTAAAAGTATGACCGAGATAGTAAGCTCTCATACAAAATCCATCTAAATACTTGAGTAGTAGATGAGAGATTTATCTAGGAGAAGAATCGTAAGGTAGTTGTCATTTGTCGAGCGATACTGTTGCTAATCCAAAGAACAATAGAGGAAGACAAAAATATAGATTGTATGGTCATTGCTACTCAAAGTGGCAGAAAGTGCCCTTAGTTGACAAATCTAATAAAGAAAAGTTGTTGAGGAACACAAGGAAGTTTAAACAAATGTTCGAGAGACTAAGGAGACTGTGGTAGATCAAGAGAATGAGAAGGTCAAGAAGAAGTGGTAGAGGTTTCTAAACCACTTCCAAAAATTCCAAAGCCTACTCCACCATTTCCATAGAGGCTGATGAAGAAGACTACAAATGCAAAGTTCGAGAAGTATCTTGATATGATTAAGCAGTGTCATTGAGTATCCCCTTCATGGAACCATTCAAGGAGATACTGCATTTTTCCAAATACCTCAAGGATATAGTTCAAAAGAAGAATTCCATTAAATATAAGGAAGTCATGGTTATACAAAAGTTAGTGCCATCATTTCAGGCACCATGGTAGAGAAAAAAGGTAGCCTCGAGCTTTTACTTTCCATGCACTATTGTGTTGCAAGATCTCTTTATGATAATGATGCAAGCATTAACCTAATGCCACTTGTGATTTTTAAGAGATTTGGACTTAGAATGCCAAGATCCAGTTACGAGACTTCAAATGAATGATAGATAGATCGAATGCTAAGCCACAGCTATAATTGATGATATTCTTGTCTAGGTTGAAGTTCATGATCCCAATTTCAACTTCATGATTCTTGACTCGTGATGCTGATATAGAGATCCACATTAGTTTGGGGCGCCATTCTTAATCGTAGGTATTCTCAAGAACTTCTAAAAAATGAGACTGGGGACTTTCAAAGAAATGATAAAGAGGTCACATTTGCAAGAGGTAAAGGGATAAAGATACTTAGAGGGTATGAGAGAATCTATGTAATTGATGATATTGATGCTGTGGAAGATGCAAAGGACATGAAGGCGTAGAAGGAAAGATCGGGTGAAGTTTTGGTGGCTATTTTGGTAAACTATGATACAACCAATGATATGGAAAGTTATATGGAGACTATAAATTCACTTGAAGGACTTTGTTATTATTAATAAAAATAAAATAATCTCTCATTAGATCTTGAGGAACACGACGACATCTCCAACTAAACTTCTATTATCAGCCACCAATACTCGGAGCTCAACCACTACCGACTCATCTCAGCCTAGGTTTATGGGGGTTGATGGGATCACTAGTTATTTTTTCATCTTATGCATATACTCGAGGAGTAGGTGCAAAATCTACTCGCAATGTTGAGAAAAATATAGAAGCTCCATAGGATTGACAATTGTCGACTCCGAGGCATCCCGTTAGGTATTTGTGAGCATAAGATTTCTCTCGAGGAGGGCAAAGCGTTCTTTAGAATAGAGCATCGTAGATGACTAATCCATCAATATAAGAGTGGGCAAAGTGAAAAAGAAATCAAGTGTCTAGATGTTTGAGTGGTATATCCTATTGCCGATAGTAAGTGGGTTAGTCCAATCCGATGTGTGCCCGAAAATTTGGGCATGACCATGGTGGGGAATGATAAGAACAATTTGGTATCCACTAGACGGTCACAGTTGGAGAGTTTGTATGAACTACGGTAAGACAAATATGGTGACATGCAAGGTCACTTCCCTCCGCCCTTCATCGGGATCGTATGCTAGACTCTGACAAAGGTGGAACGCTTATTATTATTTTCTAGATAGTTACTTAGGTATAATTAGATCAACATTGCACTAAAATGGCTAAGAGAAGATGACCTTCGCCCGCCCTTATGGGACTTTTTCTTTCGCAAGATGCCATTTAGGTGATGTCCTTTTCTTGCTATATTCTCCGAGATGGTGGACTTCCTAGAGGTTTTTATGGATGAATTTTCGCTGTGATGACTTTTGACCAATATCTTGATTGGGTTATGGGGTCAAGTTCGTGGAAGATGTGAGGAGACTAAGTGTAACTAGAAAATATCACTTGAAAAGTTGATCAAATCGGGTATTGTACTAGGACACAAAATACCCGTGAAAGGGATAGAGGTGGACCAAGCTAAGATCGAAGTCATTGTCAAACTTCCTTCTCCTATCTTTGTTGAAGGTGTTTGTAGTTTCTGAGCCATACCTAGCTTCTACAGAATTTATGAAGAATTTCTCAAAGATCACTCAACCAATGTGTAAGGTCTTGAAAAAGTGATTGTTTGTGTTTGATGAGAATCTTCGATTCTGTCGAGATTTGAAGAGTTGGAAAGCAACATGACCTCAACTCCCATTATTACAACTCCTAACTGGTCCTCTTCCTTGAGCCGATGTGATGCCAATAGAGTAGCACCTCGGAGTCGTTCTAGGGAAAAGACACTATAATATCCTACACCTGATCCACTACTCGAGTAATACTTTGACAACAACACAAATGAATTATACTGACCAAGCAAGAGTTGTTGGCAGCAACTATGAATTTGAAAAATTGTGGCATATTTGTTGAGTCCAAGGTATATAGACCATGTGGCCTTAAGGTATTTGATGGCTAAGAAAGATGCCAAACCACGAATGATAAGATGGATGCTCCTATTACAGGAATTTGACTTCTACATAAAAGATAGGAAGGGCATCGAAAATCAAGTAGATGATCTTTTATCCTGCCTTAAGGGCGTAGGTAGGCCAATAAGAGTGTTAGAGATTACACACTTTGTCGATAAGTGGATATCGGCCCATGAGTAGCATTCTGGCCCCTTGGTAAGTAGATTTTGCTATCTATTTGGTGATCAAAGTGATTCCTATGAGCTTAAGTCCTATCAAAAGAAGAAGTTCTAAGGACGTGCTTATTAATTACTTTTGGGAATAGCCATATTTTTTCAATATGTGTGCAAAAAACATTATTAGACGATGCATAGTAAATATGAGGTGATGCCTATCCTAACTAAGATATCATGACTCTCCAAATGAGGTTATCATGGTGGAAATAACACAATTGCCAAAGTTCTTGAGTGTGGGTGTTATTTTCCAACCATTTATCACGATGCAAACTTATTGGCTAAGTCATCTGATCAATGTTAGAGACAAGGGTACATATCTAAATGGCATAAGATGCCTCCGACTATGCTAGAGGTACAGACCTTGATGTCTTGGAATCAATTCTCATGGGACCCTTTGCGAGCTCCTATGGAATGACTTATATCTTGGTTGTAGTACTATGTATCTAAATGGGATGAGTGGCATTGATGAACAATGAAAGAAAAATGTGACTACCTTTCTAAAGAAGAATATCTTCACCCGCATTTTGGCACTCCAGAAGCATTATCGCAATGGGAGTTCTCATTTCTAAAATAAGGCATTTAAGTGTGGCTGCTCCTTTAAATATGAGGTGAAACATAAAGTGGCGACTCCTTACCATCCTCCGACAAACCCGGGATAAGTGGAGGTTTCAAACAAGGAGATAAACAACACACTAGCAAAGACCGTGAATATCAACTGCACTGAATGGTCAAAAAGTCGATAATGCTCTTGGGTGCTGCCATGACCGCATATAAAACTCTAATTGGGGCCTCTCCTTCCTGGGCTAGTTTTTGAAATCCTACCATTTTACAATAGATCTTGAGCAATGAAAGCTATGGCCCTAAAAAACAAACGTGGAACGAAAAGAAGCTGCAAGTTTAAAGCTGAACCAACTAAATGAAATGGATGAGTTCTATTTCCAAGCTTACGAGAGCGCAACCCTATACAAAGAGAGGATAAAGCATATGCACAATAAAAGAATTCAAAAGAGGAGACTTTATTCGGGGCAATGTATTGCTTTAACTCCGTAATTAAATTATTTTGTTATATCCCGTAAGTTTCTATTATTTAACGAACTCGTGTGTACGTATATTGAGAGTTTAGGAATATGACGTACGTGAAGAAGATCTCGGGAGATGAATAACATATGAGCGTGGGAATTGAGGGAGCAGGAGGCCGGGCAAGAGGCAAGGTGTTCTTAAGGCTGATCAGCGCCGCGCCAGCGCCCTAGCACTATGGCCGCGCTTCGAGCTCTTGGATGGTGCTATGGGCACGCGCCGCCTACGAGGCCACCGAACCCCACTTATATATAATATCAAGTGTTAGATGTTCATTTAAAATATGTCCTCACAGAAGTGAGAGGAGCGTGAGGTTTTCTTTGTTTTTCATCAAATTATGTTGCCAAACTCCGTCCAAACGCAAATTAACCTTGCATAATGAGTTCTAGGCCTATGAGAAGCATCTCTACAGAGTTACTTCTTGAAAATTTTCTGTACCGGAACCCGCTCAGTCAAGGTTGTTGGAATTACTTCAAATTGAACTTGCGGCTACGTGCACAATAGGTAAGCATTTCTCCTCTAAACTCTCGAGAAATTATGAGTTGACTAATTAAATGGAGTGAATTATAGTTATTATTATCAAAAGATATCGTTGTTTGTGAGCCTTAGTATTGAAAATGGACTTATTCTCTTAGCGTAAGGACTCGGTAAGTGAGTAGAATCGCCGGCTAACGTGTGATGGAACTAATCGGATTAATGAGAATCGACATTGGATGTATGTTAAGGCTAATCTCTTCGGTAAGTTATTTATCTTGTACAATAATACGACCTATATCCTGTAAGAAAGCCGAAGCATGTACGTTGTGATTAATGCCACTCGTTAGTTTGGGATTAGCGTTTACTATTTTGATTGACCGACCCTACCCTATATAGCCTTTTATCGACCAACCTTAGGTTACTAGTCATGGTCATTGCCTACGGGCTATATAGATCGCTTCTGAGGAGCTATATGCTTCCCCGACAGACTATATTCCAGCCTGCGTCATACATACCATCCATGAATGTGATTCTACTTTATGCCGTATCGGCATCACTCGACCCCGTCGAGCCTAGTGTGCCTGTAGCAAGCATAGGAGCCCAACGGCTCGCTGTAAATAGCTACAGGAGCCCAAGGAATCGCTGTGTGACCCAGAGGCTGTGTGTAGGTTAGCCATAGTTACCTGCTGACTCATACTAACCATGCTAGGTATGTAATTGAAGTAATTACAAGGGCTTATGGGGCCTGTGGGTTATTCTTTGTCGATTATACCTTCCAGGCTTATGAGGCCGTATGTTATTGTTTGTGTTACTTAATGGTTAGTTATATAGCGTATTCTCGAGGCTATTGTGTTATAACTCTTATCCTTTCTATTGATCATTTTCCGTTTCTATTATCGCTTTATTCATTCATTTTCATTACCGCCTCTTTACATATTCAAGACATATTGTACTAACACCATCTTGAGACGTTATATTACTTGCCCGCAAGTGCGGATAGACATGGTTCGAGACCTTCCTAGCCGCCATCCGCAGTTAGCAATCCAGCTAGTTTTTCTCCGGTTGATAGTTAGGAAAGGTTTTTTCTTTTTGTTGTACAAATTTTGGGTAGGTCGTGTCCCCTGCCTTATCCATTATTCCACTCTAGAGGCTTGCGTAATTGCGCTTTCTTAGTTGTTGGTTGTTGTTGGCCGTGTAAATTTTATGTATGTTATATTTTATATGTTGTCCAGGTGGGACCTAGTTTAGCTAGTTAGGTTAGCGTACTTGTTTCCACATAGTATGAATAGACTTCCCTCGTTTTCATTCTGCTATAAATTAGATAGCATGGTGGTCTTGTCGGTCCGCATAGAACTCCTTTTATCGTTATGTTGTCGGGATAGTTGCCCTTCATAAAGCCATAGTGGGCCTTGTTGACCTGGGCCTCGTGTTTACAACCAAGATATTGCAGTTGTTTTCTTGATTTGGGTTGTTGGAAGGCACTAAAGGTGCACATGCCTGCACCTAAGTCGCCCAGTCCCCGTATGGCATTAGGTGCCGTTATGCCTCCTAAGGTGGGGCGCCGATATATTTCTAGAAAGCTAAAGACCAAATAGTCGGGACCATTCAAAGTGGTGAGCGTCTCCTCATACGGTGTTGTTGAGTTAGGAGTTTGGAGGATGGCACCTAGATATTTAAGGTAAAATGATAGAGGATTAAGCACTACCTGGTAAGGCCAAAGAGGACAATCCAAAGGGAGAAGTTCCGTCTCAGGTATACTTAACTAATGTTTAACCATACTGTGTAATTGCATTACGTCATGACATTAAATCAAGCGCTTTTTCGAAGGAAGCCCAAGAGATACTAATTATGTTAGTATTTGGCATCATGTCGCAATGTTAAGTCAAGTGGTTTTCGAGGAAACCCTAGTCACACTAATGCATGTTTGTGAAGGGCAGGATTAACTCTTATAAAATTGATGAGGAATGGTACATGGAAGTCAAAATTGAAAAAGCACAGGAAGGGCAAAAACCTTCAACTTACAAGACCACTTATGGACCGTAGATTTTTTGTTACTTAAGTGGAACCAAGCTGGGGATCGTGACCCACTCACTCGAACTTCACTTACGCTCAACACGGACCGTAATTTCACTTTGCGAACCGTAAATTGAGTTAGTGAAGATCAACTTAAGCTTTCTCCGAAATCCACTCACGACTTACCAGATGGTTTGTACTTATTTTTTACAAATTGTAAAATGTTGATATATGAATGGACCAAAAAATATATTTATGAAATTTACCTACGACTAAACATATGGATCGTACTCCTATTTTATGGTCCATGTTAAGTCTCGTAAATACACTTTTATGTATCCAATTTTGTACATATTTGTACTTATTTTAATAGAGTTTTGCATGCTTTTAAATGCTAATTTAAGCCCATACTAACACTATTTTGCTAAGTTTTTTAGAAATTTCATGATTTGAGGAAAGGATGCAAAAATTCACTAAAGTATGCCGACACAAAGTCAAAGATAGATCACATACATGATGTGGTATGCAATTCCAACCATACGATGATCTAGGAGTACCATAAAGTGGTATTTAAGGGATGACTATCAAACTGTTCAACCAAGATGTGGATCACAATTGAACCACATGTTCTATACTAGTCCATCCGTGAAGCAACGATGAGAGGAACTATGGACCATCTTTCAAAAGACGGTCACTACCAAAAGATGAAAAGCATAGAGGCAGAACACGTCAAGTTTATTGTTCAAGAGACTAATCGTCTTTCTAAAGACGATCCATCCCTACGAATGTAGCCTTATGAATTCTGTTTAAATTAGGATTTTGGGGCTTAGTATAATTAGTTTGTTTTTGATTTTTTAGAGAGTTCTCGGGTAGCTTTTTCAGAGTTAGTTTTCATAGTTTTACATTTTCGATACCCATATTATACTGAAGGATCCATTGAAGCTTAAATTGATCAATCCAAGTTTTCTTCATTGCTAAGTAAGTAATTATGCTCAATTCAATGATTTTTTCATCTTCTTTTTGCTATGGGTAGCTAAACCCCGATATTGAATTGTGAATCCATTTGATTGTGAACTCTATCTAGAGCGAACTCTATCTGTGAGTTGTGAACCCAATGAGTTTATGAATCCTATTGATCTTAATTGGGAGGAATGATTATGGGCTTTCTAATATTTGATTAATCTATACTTTGTAAAGTGAGATTGCTGGTGAAAATTATCCAATCATGCCAAATTCCTTCAATTGAGCTAAAGAGCAATTAGAGTTTGAATAGTATCAATCACCAATGACCCAAGACTTTAAATCTTGTTTAATGGATTCACCTAGAGATAGAATGAATTCAATTGGAAACTTACAATCAATTTTGATTTGAATACTAATCAATTTGAGAAAATTATTTAGATTGACACGTTGGATTGTTGAGATACCTTGCAATTGCCTAAGTAGATTGCTTGTATATTTATGAAAAACCCATTATCATTGGGTCTTAGTTGAGTGATTTAGGGGGGGTCAACCCCTATGGAGGGACACTTCCCTAGAATGTTCTCTCAATTATTTAAATCTTAATTATAATTATTTTAGTTTAATTACATCTAGCATTAACGTGATTAGGATCATCAACATCCAAATCATATTTGCATTGTTTGATATTTTGATCTATACAAAGTCCTTGTGATGTTGACATTTCAACTCCTTGTTGGGTTATTATATCAGACGATCGTGTACACTCTCCTTAGTGAGGTGGATACTGGGTGATATCACACTTAAGTGAAAAGGGTAAAATTGACTAGTAAGGCTTGACTTATGACCCATTTTGTGCTTTATATAATTATATTACAACCGTAAATGGGAAAATTGACCCGACCCATTGAAAACCCATATCATATTTTTAAAAATCAAAAGAATAGGGCCCATTTCTTTCTTCTCTTCCTCACTAAACCATTTTCCTCCATTATCAATATCTTAACCGTTTAACACTCACAACTTCCCATTAATACATACACAACGCACATCACATACACATTAACATTATTCAATTAACTAAAGCTTGGAATTAAAATTGAAGAAAGGGAGAAAAGGGCATCCATTTCGCATACACAATGCATAAGTTCATCACCTTCAACCTTAGGTAGCCTTCATTCACCATACACATTGTTTGGGTAGTATTAAATTGAGCATAAACAAACATGGGGAGAGAACTCCTGATGAACTTGAGTTGCAATGGGATTGAATTGCATGAGAATGTGGAAGCATGAAATGCTATTTCAATTTACAATCAAGAATGTCACTATATAACTCAAATTAAAGGTTTAAATTTTTTTAAAAATTGACTAAGTATGAAACTCCCTTATATGTGAAAAGTACAGGCATATAATTTACTTACGGACCGTATCTTGTGAGTGTGAGTTGACATCGAGATAGCTCTTCCGATTATCAACTTATGCTTCAACAGATGATTCATGAGGAAATGTATGAGCTATAACCGGAGTCACAACCGCAGTAGTTCGTGTAAATTTGTGACTTATGAAATGCATAATGAAAGTATGGTTCATGAGTGGCTTATCTAAGTCGACTTTCATCTCGGGATGAGATTCGTTTAAGACTTATGGTACCATTTGATGTGCCATGGAATCAATCATGCCTTATATAACTTCACCGTATCCTGAGCAAATGTCGAAAATAGAACCATAACTAGTTAAAATCTAGAAAAATTACATAGTCTAACTTATGTTTTTTGCTTATGTATGCATTGCCAAGGTGAATTATGTGATTGCTAATCCTTTGCAGAATGGCACCAAAGCAGGACCAAGAAACGTAGCAAGGCGACCGCATCAAAGCGGTCACGTTTAGTGGACAAACTCGGGTGGAGGAGTGGCAGCACCACCGATAAGGCAAAGAAATAGAAAAACACAGACATGATAGCCATTGTATCCTCTTCAAACTCAAATAAAGTAGGGTCACGCCACCCCAACTAATGACTCGTAAAGGACCAACACCCACATAGGTGAGTATCATAGTGACTCCCAATCTAAAGACTCGGTAGTGCCTGTGCTAGTGAAGATGGGTACAGACCCACATAGCACAAATAGCACCTGATAGGCGCAGTGAAGCCAAGAAGGGAATAAAAAGCTAAGAGAAACTAGGTTGTGTTAGATGGTCAATTTTGGGGGCGAAGAGAAGTATCAAGAAGGGTGACAGATTTATTAATGGTAAATTCCGAAGGAAAATCATGTAGGAAATCACTTCTAAAAATTCACAAAAATGAGGGCCATTTCCGACAGACAACGCCGTTTTTTGGCCAAAAGGATGAGAAATCGTACGCACAAAGGGTCGCCGGAATATCTCGTCAAACAACAAACCAACGGACAACATCAAGACAACGACGATGTCCATCGGTTCGTAAATTTTAATTCCGTGTTTCTAAGTGTTACCCGATGGAGGAAAATGTTACCGATGAACACCATCGATAATATTTAATTATTAATTAATAAAACATTACAAAATTTAAAAATTTTAAATTTCATCGATCACAGTCCGTCGATATGTTCTTCAAAACTAAGAACATACCGACGTACACCGTCGATTAGTCCCCGAGGGTTTCTATATTTCTGCTGGTGTGTATTTGTAGAAACTGACTGACTTACCTACACTGCTCGGGTCTAAGTCGCAGAATGCACCAACAAAGAGAAAGCCGCAATTTCTGCATTTCCACCTACCAAATTAAAAATCAATTCACTTCAAATAATATCCAACACTAATCGTCGTCAAAACAATTCCAAATTAGCAAGAACATTAATAACATAGTAATTATCGAATTAAACATCAAAACAACACTAAAATCTACCAAAATTATCAACAAAGTTTAAAAATACTGCAAATATATACAAAGTTTGTTTTCAATTTAAAATAATCCTAACAACTAAGGTGTCTCTTCTACATTTTCATCATCTCGTCGGAAACATTTCATCATCCGAAGGATGAGAATGGGCACTGCCTCCGCACTCCACTAGTTAGGCTATTCAATTGTCCCTTGAGAGCCTTCGACGATATGACACATTGTCCTACTCTCGCAATGCGTCTTACCTCGCATCTTCCAAGGCACGGTAAGTTGTTCATCTTCTGCGATAGCAATCAACACCATCAACCGCCTAGGCCTCGGCTAGAAGAGCTAATACCTTCCAACCGACTAAATCCATCGAACCGGGTTTCTAGATCCTAGTCGTAGACTCCTCCTTTGGCTTCCCACCACTTTTCGCCCAAATCTAGGTAGTGACATCCGGCTGAGGCCGGGTCGCCCCACCTAGGGCTTCCCCGAGTCCTGTTGTACTCGCATAAGAGTAGCCGGAGCAATCCACCACATAATTAAAAAGTTAATTAGTGTAATATGGTTGTTCGACTAAACTTAACATATTACTATTTATATATAATATGTATGAACTTAGTATAGGCTTGTTCAGCTCTTGTTCGACCCATGTGTCGTAAGACGACTCATTCCTTCTTCTTCTTTACGTGGGTAGCTCGAAATATCTCCTCTTGAGTAGGGTCACACCTACCTATTCCCGTAAACAAAATGTAATCAAATTTATATAAGTATTAAATATAATAATTACTTACCAATTCTCTAGCTACTGTCTCTTGGCTCTTTGCACCCCGTATGCAACAAACCACCTTCCCTTCACTCCCGGCCTTCGCCACTCACACTTTGCCATAAATTTAAGCGTGTCTAATATCTTTGAAACGCCTCGAAAGATGAGGTAGCATCCATTCAGCCTTTTTTGTTCTTTTAACTTGCATCCCTAAACCACTCACTTCTTGAACTCAGCCTCTTTCCTCTCAAAGTTCATGGCTATGTTCTTATCATATTGAGATAGCCAAGTACACAATGTCCAATCAAGGATAAACAAAGTGTTTGATGATATATAATAGTCAATAGTCAAATAATAATCTTATGAAATAATAATTCATTTATATACCTTAAACTCATTAAACATGGCCTCGTCGAACCCGATGTGGCATTTTGTGTCCAACTCTGATAAGGTCGATCGTATATCCGAATGCTCTCCTTAGAGCATTTCCGGCCTCTTTTCCTGCATGAAACTCGTAAATGACAATAAACATGTCAATTCATAAATATAACATTAAGATTGAATATTATAAATCTAAATCGAAAATAAAATCAACTACCTAAGATCCATCAGCATGATCACCAACCTATCGAGATTGTCTCAGAGTATCCCGATCGTGGCTCTCCGCTTGCTGGTGCCGAGCGTAATGGTTTCAGTGGTGGTGCCAATGCTCTATTTGACCGTGTCAAGGGTGGAATACTAAAAGCACCCCGTGATTCCGAATCGAGCTACTTATATTGTTAATATGATATTAAACACTTACATAGTCTTTTAGCCAATCAAAGAACCTTGTATATATGGAATCATCACCCCACTGTCCTACAAAGTAATCGTTTCAATAACATTAGTTTTTAAATTAGTTTAAGCATTAGTGTTAAAATAATATTATTCGATAACATCATTTAGAACTTACTCCAAGATATGATTATATTGGGCAAAATTAAGAAAATGTGTGCAATAAGTAATAGATTGCATGTTCATACTATCAAACCTCATCTCGGTCTGTTTTTGACCACGACCCGGTTGATTAAAATTGAAATCGGCAGTGGCTTGGATCAATATCACCGGCTGCCATTGCAGTATGCCTGTTTCTTAAAGTTGGAACTTGTCATTTAAATAGTAAGAACAAAATGAGCAGTTTCCCTTGAAAGATAAGCTTGACAGATAGATCCTTAAATCTTACACCGTTTAACAGCTTTTTGAACTTTCTAATAGTTCTATATAAACTTTGATGTTACCATTTGGTTAAACCAACTTAAAAAATGAATTCACAAAGCAAAGTCATAGTTTTAGTACCTTTGAATGGATACATCCATCCGTATTAATCAATTTCCAAGACGCGCCATGTACGAGGTGAATTGGTAAATATTCCATCACATCAAAGAATTCATGGGGAAGATCTTTCCAACTTAGTAGTAATCACAGAATATTCTCGTCCATCCTTTCTAAGTTATCCTCCCACAAAGTGTTATACATAAAATCTTTGAAGAACAAACTTACCTCGCTTCTGGCTTCATATCCTATCGTAGCCAATTAAATTCAATAGGAATCAAAGTTTTCGTGAAAACATGACACCCATGGCTTTCATACCACACAACTTCCCTTCGTTCATATCTACATGCTTCCCCAAATTTGAAGCATATCCCTCAAGCATCCTCAAATTCTTAACCCACTCACAAATCTCACGCTTTTCATCCAATGAATGAAAAGCCGGTCTTTGGGCTTTAACAATTTATTATTGTATTTCTTGCATCTCTATTTCCTTTCTTCTATAGTATTCTTTGAAGTCCATTCTAGCCTTTAGATTATCTTTTGTTTTACCTTAACATCCATCATGGTTTTGAACAAATTAACAAAATAATTTTCTTCAATGTGAATCACATCAAGATTGTGTCATAGAAGAGTGTCCTTCCAATATGGTAACTCCCAAAATATTCTCTGCCTTTGTCCAATTATGTCCAACACCATATCCAGGAAGCCCTAGAAGGTGTAGCATCTCCATCCCTTTGGCAAGTAACAAACTCTCTCCCAAATTTCACTTGCTGATAATAATGGAGGTGGAAGATCATTTTCAACCTTATTATTTCGTGAAAAGCATGTTTCATTCTTCTAAACTCGTGATCCACTTGCAAGAACCAACCGTGACAATCAAACCATGAATCTTTACGACCATATTTTAATGTGAATGCTTTACTATTTTCCATGCAATATGGCTAGCTAATTTCTAGTCACATCTAACCACAACATCCCATACGCCGGAAAATCATTTATAGTCCACATTAAGCAAACACGCAAAAGAAAATTCTTCTAGTTGATATGTCATAAGTCACTACACCTTCGCATCGTACAATTGTTTTAACTCCTCTATCAAAGGTTGTAGATAAACATCACTAAACTTTTGACATGGACCCTTGATAATACAACTTAAAAATATGTAGGGACTTGTTTACACACATTTGTGTGGAAGATTATACAGAGTAAGGAATATATGCCTTATATAGGTGCAGCAGTAACAGAGAATGGTGTAAAATCATCTACACACAAGGCTAATATAAAATTTCTTGGTTCACTAGCAAATCGTGGATAAGTTCTATCAAAATGTTTCAAAGCTTCCATCCGATGGATGAGACATAACACCGTGAGTCTTCTATTCTCATGCCATCTCATATGAGGAGAAGAGTCATCGAGGCGTACAACCTCTTTAAGCGAGGTATAAGAGGTAAATAATGCATCGCCTTACCTCGGAACCATCTTCCCACCAAGAGTCTCGCTAAAACGAGCATGTCCACAAAACTTATAATTTTCTAGATCCCCATCATTCTTATAGAACAACATGCAACTATTTTCACAACAATGAATTCTACCATACTTAATAATGCTAACTGGAAACCAATTTCTTTGCCTCGATAGAAATTCTTAGGTATGTTGAACCTAAGGTTAACGAGTTCTCTCAAATGACCAACCATAGAGTCCATAGCAACTTGAGGAACACTCCAATTTGATTTGATATTGATTAGTCTAACCACAATGGACAACTCTAAATACCTGACTCCTACACATAGTGGACACTCCGCTCTTTCTGGCTTGTTCGTAGAAATGCATTTCTTCTTCATTAATTTCTTCGAAATATTATCTGTTCCATCCCATATTCTATTCCAAACGCATCATTGACCATTTCATGTACTCTCTCATGTTGAACACTAATTTGATCATGTGCGTACCTATTACTTTCACCGATGAAATTATAAAATGTACCATCTCTCCATCAGCCTCACCATGATCAGTCCATTACAAAATATCTAGGCTTAAAACTATAATAAGAATAAGAACTACAACTTTATCGTGTTTAAGAAACTTCATGCAATTGCATCGCTTACAAGGACACCTAATCAACCCATTATTTTGAAAAGGGTATAGTGATATTGCATAGTTAATAAACTTTCTAACAATTTCAATAAATTCATCTTCATGCCCCCACGATTTGCATTAGTTCTATAATACTCTACGTATCGAGATTCATCTAAAAAATAAAGATATTTTAGATTACAATAGTAAATTAAAATTAATTAATTTAGCTGATAATTAAATTTTATTATTTAATGGTCACTAATTATCCAACAAACACCCTCCAAAAGTAAGTTAAATTTGATAAAATTATTGAATTAATATTTAATAATTAATTACTAAATTAAATTAATTGAATAACCAAATAAAAAAAACAACATAAAAAAAACAAAGAATTTAAAATATGAAATTAAAATTTTAATAATTATTAACTTTAAATTATTCAAAAATTAAAAATATTAAAAAAATCAAAATCATAAATTTCAAAATTTTAATTTCTCTAATTAATGGGTTTTTTTTTTTTGTTAATTTATGTATTTTTATAATTTCTAACTTAACTTGTAACAAATTTTAAATAATGAAACTAAACAATTGTTCAATAAAATTCAACAATCTAACAAAATTTCAACTAAACCTAACAATCCTAATAATAACATTAACAACAAAATCTAACAATTTAACAATGAAATCTAACAATCTAACAAAGTTACAACTAAACCTAATTAACAATCCTAAAATAACATTAACAATAAAATCTAACAATTCTAACAACAATCATGGGTAAATCTAACAATCGAGCAATGAAATCTAACAATCTAACAAAGTTTCAACTAAACCTAATTAACAATCCTAAAAATAACATTAACAATAAAATCTAACAATTCTAACAAATTAACAATAAAATTTAACAATCTAGCAACAAATCAATAAATCAACTATTAACATTATCATGAATATAATAATTTAACAATTTTAATAACAATGAAATCTAACAATTTAGCAATGAAATCTAACAATTCTAATAACAATAAAGATTAACAATATAATAATTTGAATAATAATAATAATAATTAAATCTAACAATTTAACCTAAAATTCAACAATAAAAAATTTAATTGAAAATAACAAACCCTAACCTTGCTAATGACAAAGGGGTCGGGTACTAGGTGGGGAATGAGTCTTACCTGAGGTGGGTGCGCTCGGGAGGAAGGACTATGGGCCGAGAGTGATGCCTTTCTTTGTTACACCGTAAATTCTTGACATATAGATGGTTTATTCGCATGTTGGTTAAGAGTTTTAGAATGCCATACATGCTAGAAAAGGCCCAGAAAAAGATCTGACAAGCGTCAAGTCAGAGTGCCGCAAGGCAAATGCGACTTATAAATCGTATCTGCACGCACTTATAGTCCTAATTATATATGCCCCAACTTCGCCTTATTCCATTAATATATCATAATTTCCAAAAAGTAAAATAAATAAAAAAACCTCAATTATCAATTCAATTTCAATTCAATTCAAATTCAAATTCAAATTAACCTCACATACCGAGGTATTTAGCAACAGTGGCATTCATGCAACTTAGTTTTCGAAATTCGGCCGACAAATCGTCAAGCTACAATGTGAGCTAAGGTAAGTGGAATTGCTCCAAATTAGTGTCATTGCAATTTGGGGCCTTAAAGTGAATATTTCTCCTTCGACTTTCGAAATAGCAAGTTTTAGATCGTTTTTCGATAAGCCAAAGTTTAGCTATAAATATATCGAAAGTGATGTTTCTTCCGTAATTTTAGTATATTTAGTTTTAACGATGTATATGTGAATGCGCTTGGGAGAATTAGCCGAGACTGACCGAAGCCACTCGTTAGTCGGATAATCCGGCTGGTATGTAAAGAAGGCTGCGTTAGTAACTTTAGCCTAGTATAATGCAGTAAACTCGTAATAGAGTTTCCGGAGTCGAATATTGAAGTTTTGTGCGGACCCGCAAACTCCGGCTCTTGCATTATATCATATTCAAGCCCGAGAGCTAGTAAAGCGCGCCAAATGGGAGAGATATTATTTCGCATCAAGATAGCCCAAGGTGCATTTAGCAAGCATGTGTTAATAATAATATGACCTATATTCAGAATAAAAGCTAGTAAGTTAATCAGATAGTATCTTGGCTATAGTATAGCCACGTACGTATAGTACCTTACAAGATAGCCATACGCTGATAGCATTCGCACAGATAGCCATACAATCGATAAGATCTCGCATTCAAGATAGCGCATGGCATCAAGATAACACGTAAAGAGTTCGGGAATAAGAAATCGAATACGTATAGTATTTTCAATTTAAACATGCTTGCTATATATGTGATTATTGATTGTTGAGACTTGATTGTGTCGTGGAGGGCACCTTTGAGCGTCCCTACCGCCCCCGGGCCTGGGCAGAATCGTGTCGCCCACCGAGAGGGTGGGTATACGTCACTCTAAGGAGGGCATGCCGTCCGTAGTAGGACGAAGATGGATGAAGCTTTCCCCATATCGGGATGATCGAAGATAGCAAAGATAGCTTTACCCTTACAAAGGCCATGCTTCAGTGGAATGTAGATTTCGCCATGTGACATAAAGCATGCATGCATATGAGCAGGAGTCCTCCTCGGCTCAAACACAGCCATTTATATCAGAGGCCATAGGCCCGAAATGAGACCTGTGGGGCCGGTAGAGGTGCTCGTAGCAGCGTGATGAGTGGAGTGACTTATTTTTGGATGGTTTTGACCCGGTAGGGGTATATAGATCGCTTGATTGGTCAGCACCTTCCGCTTATGGGGGCTGGTATTGGTTCTTGCTTGTTATATATGTACTTATATGTTGTATAGTAGCTAATAAAATGCGTAGATCGCCACGTTGATGCACGCTCCGCTCTATCACGCATGCGTAAAAGTCTCGATTCAACTTATATCAACTTTGCATTCAGATATTTCCCGCTATTCAGAGTTGCTAGTTATGTTGTTTGCTATTCATATGTGTTTAGCTGCTTTGCATACTCGGTACAAGTTGTTAATGATTTACTGGGGCGCTCGGGGACATTTGCCTGGCAGTATATAGATGAGGAGCCGATCCCCGTGATTCCAGTCAGCTTATCGAGTCATCAACTCACATCCGAGCTAGACAAATTAGAGGTCCATTTTCTTCTTTTTGTTGTACAAGATGTGGGTAGGTTTGGGCCCCGTCTCCACCATTTTACGCACCCAGAGGCTTGCGATTGTATATATACATCTCCCTATGGTTAGTTGTGCCGGTCGGTGAGGCCGTGCGCTTGTTTAGTTGTTTAGCATTGTTGATTGTGCTGGCCATGTGGGCCATAACTGAGGAGGAGGGTATCTTGCTTGGCCACACTGATATACGGTATTTTATATGTTGAGTTACAAATAACTAGATAACATAGTGGCCTTGTCGCCCGCATAGGTTCCCTATGAGATATAGGATTTGGTTAGTCAAGTTTTATACTGGGTGGCTATAGGCCCAAGCCGGGGCCGAGAGGCCGTATTTACAACAAGTATAGCCCGTCGATTCCATGTGAACTGAGATAGAGCCGCCTGTGCACCGTATGTGCTTAGGCTCACCAAATTAGCGGGTCTGTCCTAATAGGGCACTGAAAAGCGCCTATACCCCCAAGGCGGGGCGTGACAAACTCGTATCGAGCAGTCGTATCCTGTGAGCCCGCAAGCCGTGCTAAGTAGAATCTAATCTATGGATGTGTTGTGCACCACATACTATAGGAATGAGGTCAGTAAGGCATGATAGATGGTTACTCTTTCTTCTCATTAAGTCGTGCTATAGAGCGTGGCCAAGATAGGGTCGAGTTCTTAAAACTTACCATATTCTTGAATACAGATATGAAGTCACCAAAGAATATTCTATTCCTGCAGTTAAGATCGATATAGCAACAGTGAGAGGGCACCAAAACAGCTTACAAGGTAATTACAGTAGAAGGAGGAGGTATTAGAGACCTCCCAATGTGAACCTTTATCGGTACCATCCCCAAGATATTTCTATAACTTCGTAGTAGGAAGTTAGAAGCATAGCGCATATAATGAAGCCGATTTATTTGTTAGATATATAAGATCCGATTAAGATAATACAATATTAGATTATCGTATAAGTGTGAGAAAGAGAGGGAAATGCAGTGATTCCACCTCCATCCTTTCGTATGTGGTACGCCTCTTGTCTTCGCTTTTGTTGCAATAAGAAAAGGCTATTCCTACTCTCTTAGTTTTGATTCCAAGATGCTAAAGGGCATAAGAGTTGAGGTGAGGTTGCCCAAATCAAGCCGTAAGTGAAGACGGATTGGTTGATTCCGGTAGCGTTAGAAAGTAAAGAGCCCCTATGGATGCCGTAGTTATGCACCTTCGTGGTAATAAGTCAAGAGCAAGTAAGACTACAGCTTACTCAAAGTGGGCGAGAAGATCCGCCAATGATGGACTTCCAGTAATAGTCAAGTTCGAGTAAGAAAAAGGCCAAGTCCGCCATAATACGCTAACAACAATAAGATATACCGCAAGATAATAGTTATGATTTCTAACATGTGATACCCAAAGGTGTGGAGGTCATGTGACCGATGGCCCGACCGCAAGCGTAAGATGTATAAGATGGGACTTGACCAGCAATCTTATTAACAATGTAAGGCAGAACCTTGAACCTGTGAGCTCACTCTTAAGCAAGATAAGGAAGAAGCAGAATACTGATTTTGTGGGGAAATTAGAATCACCCCTGCATTGATAGAATATCGTGTATTAAGGACTAAATCTCTGACCGACAAGCTTAAGAGACAAGTAGGCATCAGGTTCAATGTCATGCACGTCCGCCACGGAGAAGTGCAAGAAATTGCTGACACAGAGACTCTAATCTAGTGCGGCTCGGAGATAAGACTCAAAGATATAGTCGTGGGCTCTAGATATAATTCCAAGTAAGGCCACGAGATTCTATGTTGATCCCATGTTGCAAGAATAGCGGAATTCCAAAGGCCGGACCATAATTAAAGCGCATATGTTGTTGCTTCCTGCACGGGGATGAAAATCCAATGAAATGATATGAGAGTATGCATATCCTTAGACCATAGAAGTGGTATATCATGTGCGTATGAAATTCAAGAAGCATGTCGAGATTACGTATCACTACGTAATTCAAAAGATGTATTGTACGTAGTTGTTGATATATATATGTACGTATAATGATATGTTGTGAGCAATCACAATAGGGGTTACAATCATTACGTATTCTCGTTAGCTGCTAGAAGTATATACAAATTGCACTGCAGACCTCGCCAAAAAAAAAAAGGAGAAGGGGCAGGGTGTTAAGTGTGATTCACGTATGAAGCCATAGAAATTTCCTGGGCTTCGCTTTTATTGAGTCAATGGACTTATATGTTTGTTACCGTATCTAGACTTTAGAAGCTTACCAAAATTAGTAGCCTGAATCATGTGGCTAGATGATAAGGGCGCAGCTAGATGGTCTAACGACTCACCTCGGCGCCTGACACAGTGGAAGCATCCCTAAAGACCCGCAATGATATTGCATGTGCCGAACCGTAAATAATGACCGGCTAAGCATATTAGAGGTTAGCAATAGAATTTTTCAAGTATGTTATGGTCGTACATCGTTTTTTACCAAGCCTTGTAGGTGTGAGTCGACCTTGAATAACCTAGCGCTTATTATGTGGAATACCCCGCAAGTCGCACTACAATGCCCGTCCTGCAATGACAAAAACCCGTGGGCAATTCCCAAGAAAGGGGGTCCATACCGTAGTCGCGATGACTAGTAATTTCAAATTGCTCGTAAGATATTCGTGATGGCTGCATTCTAGCAGAGGCCAGCGCCTTATAGAATGGCTCGAACCGAGAATTTCCTGCACGTAGTATAAACTAAGTGGATACGCACAAGGCGTAAGAAATTGGTAGTACTCTACTAGCAATAATGTTTAACTAAGACAAGGAGATCGGTAGGTTCCTATGAAGGTCCAGTGGAAGGACCGCCTAAGAGTAAGCCTGACTAAGCAAAACTCTCTACAATTGCTCAATTAGGATAACAAAACGCTTAGTCGTCCACAACCCCGCTAGCTTATGCATGAGTTACGATGTTCGAGAGTAGGACATTTAGAGCATCGTTAGACTAATGGCAAAGATCTGGCCATTCAACCCAAATATCTGGGCTTATTCAAGGTTATCCAAATGTGATTATTAGGATCATGATCATTATTAGTATCTCAAATAAATAAATAGTTTTAGCATACGCCGTGGCCTGATAAGCTCTAGCTATACCTTCGGACTACCTGCTGTTTCTCTAGCATGATGTTTTGTGATCGTCAATTATATGCCAAGTTCTCTAAATGTGAATATTCAGATCAATCAAAAAGGTTCAATGTAGTAACAAACGCCCGTAGCCATTATGGGGAGTTTGGCGTAATTGCAGCCCGAACAACAGAATTAGCCGTAGAAATACACCACTAGTCGGGCCTTTAGCCGTTCGTGTAATGTAAATAGAGGACAATAGCGGTAATTCGAACACCGCAGTTGTCGTCATTAGTTGTGGAGGTAAAAGAACTAAGAATATGGAAGATCCCGACTGTTCAAATTTAAGGATATAATTTAGCAAGGAAAAGCGCTAGATTTTAGATAACCGAGGATGAAGTGCCGCGATGTAAAGGCCGCCTCTCGTGTTCCGATATTTCTGTGGCTCCGCCGCCAGACATGAACGAGGTACATTACGCCCGCTATTCTCTCCACCCCTACATGACGAAAATGTACCATGATATCAAGGAGAACTACCGGTGGCCAGTATGGAAAGAGAAATTTCCGAATTTGTAGCCCAATTTCCTAACCGCCAAATGTGTGCAAAAGCGGAACACCGCAAAACCAGCGGGTTAACTCAGACATACACAGGCTCTCTCGAAATGGGAAGCAAATAACATGGATTTTGTAGCAGATTACCCCGTACTAGACATAGATAGTCCATATTTCAGGTCTCCCGAGATAAACCATATTACAAAGGAAACTCGCCAAAATTTTTCTAGAAATAAGTTGGAGTGTTGGGAATACCTATAGATAGAAGTTTACATTCGAGGACGAATGTTCTAAGGAGAATGTTACACCCCGTGAAATTCTTGACATATAGATGGTCTATTCGCATGTTGGTTAAGAGTTTTAGAATGCCATACATGCTAGAAAAGGTCTGGGAAGCCGGACAAGCGCCAAGTCTGGCTGCCGCAAGGCAAAATGCGAATTTTTATAAATCGTATTCCGTGAATGCGACTTATACTCCCAATTATATATATATGCCCCCAACTTGCTTTATTCCATTAATATATCATACTCCCCCGTAAAAGGCGAAACAGAGGGTACGAAAGATTTTGATAATTATCGTTTGATTACGCCGTCAAACGCGGTCCAAATTCACCACCTCACATACCGAGGTATTTAGCAGTTGTGGAGCATTCTACGGATTTAGTTTCGCTAAATTCTACGACAAATCATCGCGCCAATACCGAGCTAAGGTAAGTGAAATTGCTCCAAATTAGTGTCAATGTACTCCTAGCCTTAAAGTGAATATTTCTCCCTTCCTCGACTTCGAGAACAGTGCTTTGATCGTTCGATAAACCAAAGTTTAGGCTATAAATATATCGAAAGTGATGCTTTCCGTATATTTTAATATTTAGTTTTAATTGATGTATATGTGAATGCAAGCTTGGGAGAATTATTGAGTAATCGACTTGTGCTTCGCCTCAAGTGTTTGCTAATCCAAGCGAAGGTATGTAGTTGAGCTTCTTCAAGTAGTTAGTAAACTTTAGCCTAGTATATCGCAGAAACTCCGTAATAGAGTTTCCTAGGTCGAATATTGAAGTTTGTGCGAATTCAGTAACTCCGCCTTGCGTCTTATATCATATTCAAACCGGGAGAGCTTGCAAAGCAACGCCAAATGGCGAGATATTATTTCAAACTCAAGATAGCCTAAAGGTGCGTTTAGCAAGCATGTTTTTTATAATAATATGACATATATTCGTAATAAAAGCTAGTAAGTAAATCGTATAGTATCTTGGCTACAAAAGATAGCCATTACGTACATATATACCTTACAATATAGCCATACAACGTATAGTATTCTGTTACTAGATAGCCGTACAATCGATAAGATCTCGCATTCAAGATAAAGCAAGATGAGCACGCATACCATTTAAAGAGTTCAGACAAGAAATCGAATACGTATAGTATTTTCGCCTTAAACATGCTTGCTATATATGTGATTATTGATTGTTGAGACTTGATTGTGTCGCGAGGGCATCCTTGAGCATCCTCGCCACCCCCTTGTCGTTGTAATCGTGCCGCCACTCGGGCCGGGTGGGTATACGTCACTCAAGGGAGTGGCATGCCGTCCGCAGACGAAGATGGGGATTTAAGCTTTCCCCATATCAAAGCCGGACGAAGATAGTAGTACAAGCTACCTCAGCGCCATACTTGTAGGAACAGATTTCGCCATGTATACAAGCATAGCTGATGCATGGCGTATAGGAGTCCTCCGGCCTGCATACGCTATTTATATCTCAAGCCATAGCTCCGAGCGGAGACCTGGGTGGGCTGGTAGGAGGTGCTCGTAGCTACAGATGAGTGGAGTGACTTGGCTTTGGATGGTTTTCACTCTGCAGTATATAGATTGTTTGATTAGTTGGCACCTTCCGCTATGGGGTCAGTATTGGTTCTGCTGTTATATATGTACTTATATGTTGTATAGTAGCTAATAGACAAGATTGCCACGCCAACAGTACGCTCCCGCCCTATCACAAGACAAAAGTTCGATTCAGCCACGCTCTGCGTATTCGATATTTCCCGCTATTCGTGAGTTGCTAGTTGGTGTTGTGTATAATCTTGCATGTGTTCAATTGCTTTGCATACTCAGCACTGGGAAGTACCGACGCCATTGGGGGCGCCGCATTACTTGCCCGCAGTACTCATAGACGAGGTGCCGATCCCTCGTGATTCTGGCCACAAATTATCGAGTCATCGCCTCCGTCATCCGGAGCTAGAAAACTAGAGGTCCATTTTCTTTCTTTTGTTGTACAAGATGGGGTAGGTCTGGGCCCTTTCCCGACCATTTTACCGCACTCATGAGGCTCTTGCGTATTTGTATATATACATCTCCCCGTGGTTAGTTGTGCCTGGCCGTGCGAGGTCGTATGCTTGTTAGTTTTTTAGCATTATGATTGTGTTGGCCGTGTGGGGCCATAACTGATAGTAGTGGTGACCTTGCTCACACGTGAGATATACTGCATTTTATATGTTGAGTTACGTATAACTAGACAAAGATGGTGGCCTTGTCACCGCTAGTTCCCTATGAGATATGTGGATTCTCGTTAGCCGAGTTTTATACGGTGGCTATAGGCCCATTTCTACGGAGGTCAGATGACACTTATATAGCCCGTCGATTCCAGAACTGAGATAGAGCCGCCTAGGCACTGCATGTGCTTAGGCTCACCAAATTAGCGTACTCGTATCCTAATAGGGCACTGTGTGCTGCCCATACCCCTGGGCTGAAGGGCGTGACATTTCGGTGGGGTTCCGTGCGATTTTTAGAGAGAATGAGAGACAAGAGAGAAATGGGGGCGAAGGGATGTATGGTGCGATTATATTGAATAAAACCGATGGACAATGCCTAGTCTGTTCTGGTCAAGATTGTCAATCCCGCTAATTAAAAACCGACAAACATTTCAACACTGTCCGTCGATATTTAATTAAATTAAAAATATAAAAACAGAAAAAAGAATATTAAGTTATAAAATTTCAAATATTAAAAAATTTAAAAACCGAGGGACAGTGTCGGTTTGTTGTTCATCGGCGGCCACTTAATATATTTTATAATTTTTTAAAAATATAAATCGAACGTGTCTGTCGATTATTAATTTTGTGAAAAAATTGGCATAAAATATAGAGGGATAAACCGACAGATAGTGTGGGTTTAACAATAAAATAATTAGAAAATAATTAAAAATAACAAACACTAACGGACAAAATAGGTATTTTCTCGATTTTTTGGGACTGATTCTGTCCGTCAGTTCCTTTCCGTCGATTTTTGACATGTTTTTTGTAGTGAATAAAGATCAGTACTAATGGGATGAAAACCTATCCAGATATCATGGACCAGCTCAAGCAACAGAAGTGGGAATTCCTCACTAGACCTCCGAGCACGTATTGCCCCATACTAGTCAGAGAGTTCTTTGCTGCCTATGGGGTCACCCTTGAGGCAACCAGTAAAAGGACAAAACAATAGCTAGAGACCTAAGATTGAGCCATAGTCAGAGGGGTCTTAGTGGACATCAGTTCTTAGGCCGTCAACATGTATTATATTGGCGAGGCCTACACCCCGATAGACACATCATCATATGATGAGAAATTCTTTAACAAAGAGAAATAAAGAGCTTGGCTACCCTCGATATAGGCAGGTCTACTTTGGTATGGATCATATGACCTAAACTCCTATCTTCTAAAGGGATCTCAAGCTCCAGGCAAAGTTCTGGTGGAGCATGCTGATTTTTCGCATTTTCCCTACAAAGAGAGAACACCCTCACAATTGACAGAGTAGTGGTGGTACCGACTTCACCTCACTCTCCTATCCATGCCTTATCACTACACTTTACAATCAGGCAGGGTACCAACATTCCCCATAAAGGATGCAAAGCAGGTGCTCGACATCACTAAAATGAGGGATGAGACAAGCCTGACAATACAACACCACCTCAACTTCCCAATGATAGTTGATGTTGAGCCCGATCTAGAGGGTATTTAAGAAGAGGTCCCAGTGAGAGCAGAAGAGCCAAGTACAGTTAGAACAGAGGAGCAACCAGAATCAGCAACTGTAGGTGCCACTATAATCAAGACAACACCTCAAGGGGCTAGTTCATCTACCACATCACCACCTTTCCCTCGCCTCAGCTACACCTTGTAGAGATATAGTAGTGCCAAGAGCATCAGGTGGGATGTTTCTCCTCACCTGGGAGAACTTCACCAATATGGTAGTAAAAACTGAGAGGTAGACAAGCAGCTCAATAGCCTACTAAGTGAGCTACTGGTGTTTGTGAACAGAACCATTTATAAGGTTCTAAAGACTTTGAGGGACGCACTGGTAGCCTCTCAGCAGATAACGACATCCAGGATAGATAAGTTGGAAGCGAGGATGACACAATTGGAGCGCAACTTAAGCATAAAAGAAATGGTGAACTTAAGGGCTGAGTTGAATGAGGTTAATGAAGCTGTACGAGAATTTAAAGATAGAGGCTTCTAGTTTATGATACTACTGGGATGGAACAACCCGCTTTCCGACTTAGGAGTCTCCATTGTGAGCATACTGGCCTCACCAACCCAAGGCCCCTCTTTTCCTCATGACCCAAGAAAAATACCAAGGGATAATGGTGGGGGACGGACAAAGATTCCCTCGAGAAAGAGAATTCCTATCACAACCCGAGCTAGGATCTTGGATTGAGACACGAGATCTATAACCACGTATGGCTCCAAGCTAACCCATGACACATACATAGTATGACTAAGAGAATTACTAAGAAAAAATAAAGTATAAATGTAATATAAGCAGAAGCCTGCATAACATATCAACATGAACATAAACATGAACCAACATCGCTGAACCATCTATACATAACTGTCTGAAAAGCCTCTAAACATCTGATGAGCTGATGGGACAACACCCCCAAAGCTCACTAAGTCTGAAACTAAAAGACATGAACAAAAGAGACATAATAAAAATTGATGTCCTTGGATCATAAGGACTCACCAAAACTGAGATAGTGCTGGACTGAGCAGGAGCGAGCTAACGACGGGACTGAGATAGAACACCCAAACCTATATCATGAGATGATATAACATGGAGTATATGGTTAGTACTTTGAATGTACTGAGTATGTAGAGAAGTAAAACATGCTAGTAAAATGATGGTCTGAAATCATGAATATTAAACAAGATAGAATGTGAGATTAAGGACAGTATGCAAAAACCCATATTTCTGAATCAATCATAATCATAAGATATACACCATAAGTTGAACATAATGACTTAAGATTTAGAAATAGAAATCATGTAGTGTACCATAGTTGAAATCATAAGTGAAAACTCATAAATTGGTCAATGGGTCAAATATGCTATAAAATATAATATCATAAGACATGAACATAAGTAACTTAAAACATGAGAAATAATAGGAAACTTCGTCATAACAGACACCATCATGATAGAGTTTACATGATGCCCCAACTATCTCGCTTAAGTGGGCAGAGTTGTCCCAAGCTTGCCAAGGCAAAGAACAATTAACGTGTTATATCACTTGTTAGTCCCCGTAGGGTATGAACATGAATATATACCTAAGGTGACACGTAGTTCTAAGACTCGAGGTTTGCTTGAACCCCTATCCTACTCGTCTCTAGACACTACTCCCAAAAATATGCACATGGCTCATAATTATCAACGTGAAAATAATACATGAACTTGCATGGGCTAGCCGAAACATGAAATCATAATTATACTTGATATGCGTGAAATAACCATAAAAAAGATTCCATAAAGTTGTCTAAAATACTTAAACTTGAATTTCATGAAAATCATACATTCTTGAATAAATTTTCATAACTTGAAATCATAAAATTCATAAGCTTAAGAATTCATAAATATTCATGCATACTTTGATAATTCATCATACTTCAAATCATGGGCTCATAAGGTTGAAATTCATAATCATGCATAGTAGGGCATAATTTTCATAAACTTGAAATCATGAATTAGTAAGTAAATTGAGAGTCAAATATGGCCTAATACCCATAAATTATCAATTGAAATATGAGAGAATTGAACCCATAGAGATATCATGGATAATTTCATGGAATTGGGTGAAACCCTAGAATTTCAACATAACATGCTTAAAAATTTAAAATCATAGAATAGGGATGAAATTGCGCGTGAGGGTGAAAGAATTTCCACCATTCATAACCCTACATATTTGGGTAATTGACTCGTAGACTTGTCTTGAAAATCCAAGAAAGATTTGATGAAGAACCCTAGCCTTGATCTTGAGAAGACCTTCAATTTGATGTTGTTTTGAAAGAATAAGGACTTAGGCTAGGTTAAACCCCTTAATACATTATTTAAGAAACCCAAAACGACGCCACTTAGGGGTTAGAAGCTTCGGAAGTTATGAAAATACCCCTGCGAAAACGTAATTAAAAAGTTGACTTCCAGTCACCACGAGTCGTACCACCTTACCACGACTCGTGGTTTCCTTCCGTTGCTTGCCAGTCCCAATTTCTGTTTTTCTGATTCTCAAACCATGGGCACTCACCACGACTCATTATTTCCTACAAAGAGTCTTACCATGACTTGTTATATCGTCTTTCCCTCATTAGGACCAAACTACGACCCCTAACCACGAGTCGTACCATCCAACCACAACTTGTGGTATGGGCCAGTACACCTTTCGTCTATTTCTAGGCTTCCTCAGGACGAATGATACCACGACTCGTCACTAACTCTTATGAATCGTACCCATGAGTCATCTTCACTGGGCCAGGAGGAACTACTGCTTATCATGACTGCTCCCACAACCCATCATATCACCCTATGACTTGTACCACGAATCATTTTGTGAAATTTTATAGATTTTTCTTCTGAACAAATTTCAAATCCTGAGTCTAGTCTTAAGAAGATTTAGGGTGTTACATTATCTCCCCCTTGGGAACATTCGTCCTTGAATTGAGACTAAATAAGATGAAAACATAGGAAAAAAAGCTACAATCCCAGAATTGAAAGCTATAGACTAAAAAACTAACAGAGTGACTGAGTCCGGATTGAGATACATGACTGAACTGAATTCATGAAATATACATACATTCTATGACATGAAAGAAACTTAGAGACTTGAACTGGACATGAAACTGATAAAGTATTAAGGAGGAAACTAGTACCTCATAGAACTGAGATGGAAGGGAAAGGATGCGGGTATCTAGCCATCATATCTGCTTTGGCTTGCCATGTAGATCCCTCAACAAGCTGATTTCTCCACAAAACTTTCACGAAAGCTACCTCCTTATTTCTCAAATTCGGAACTTGATGATCAAGGATCTTAATTGAAACCTCCTCATGCTCTCTACCGGAAAAACTAAGGTTGGGTCACCAATGCACTTCTTCAATAGAGATACATGAAAAACTGGATGCATTGAAGCTAACTCCATTGGTAGCTCCAACTCATATGCCACCTTTCCAACTCGCCTCATAATCCTATAAGGACCAACATATCGGGGACTAAGATTCCCTTTCTTAGCTAATATCATAACCCCCTTCATGGGAGACACCTTCAGAAACACCAATCATCAACCTCAAACTCAAGCTCTCTCCTCCTTACATCCGCATATTATTTCTGTCGACTCTGAGTTGTCTTAAGCCTCTCCCTGATAAGCTGAACTTTCTCCATAGCCTCATGAACTAAATATGGGCCTATCAACATAGCCTCACCTACCTCAAACCATCCAATAAGTAACCTACACCTTCGCTTGTAAAGAGCCTCAAATGGGCCATCTGAATGCTGGAGTGATAATTATTGTTGTAGGCAAACTCAATGAGAGGAAAGTGATCATCCCAACAACCCTTGAAATCAATCACACACACTCTCAACATCTCCTCAAGAGTCTGAATGGTCTACTCGGCCTGACCATCTATTTGCGGGTGAAAAGCTGTACTAAGCTTCACCTGAGTACCAAGTATATTTTGAAACGACATCCAAAACTGAGAGGTGAACTGGGTACCCCTATCGGAGATAATGGACAAGGGAACCCCATGAAAATGAATCAACTCTCGAATATAAAGTCTAGCATAATCCTCGGCTAGATCTGTAGTTTTGACCGGTAAGAAATGTGTGCGGACTTGGTCAACCTATCCACAATCATCCATATAGAGTCACACTATCGGTGTGTATGAGGGAATCCTGTGATGAAGTCCATATTGATATATTCCCACTTATAAGTAGGAATGGTAATATCCTGAAGCATACCTCCAAGTATCTGATGCTCTACCTTCACCTGTTGGCAATTCGGGAACTTAGCTACAAATTCTGTTATGTCCTTCTTCATGCCATTCCATCGATAGACTTCCCGTATGTCACGATACATCTTGGTGGCACTTGGATAGATAGATTACCAAGACCACGAGCCTCGCTCAACATTTGCTCTCTCAAATCATCCACATCTACACAAAATTGGCCCTGATATCGAAGTACACCATCTCCCTATTGGGAGAAAACCTCTACCTTTTGATTCTGAATGCTTCCTTCAACTTTACTAGGATAGAATCCTCATCTTGGATTACTTTAACTTCGGTCACCATTGAATATTATGACCCATTCTGAACAATAACACCACCATCTGGCGAATCTGCAAGGTGAAATCCCAAGAGAGCAAGCCTATGGACATCCTTCACAAACTCCTTTCTCACATCTCGACATGGGACACACTCTCCATGGATAGCAAACTAAGAGCATCCGCCACTACATTGTCCTTACCCGAATGATAAAGGAAACTCATATCATAGTCCTTGAGAATCTATAGAAATCTCCTTTTCCGCAAATTTAGTTCCTTCTGAGTAAATACATGCTGAAGGCTCTTGTGATCCTTGAACATATCCACATGCACCCCATACAAATAATTCCTCCAAATCCTTAATGCAAACACTATTGCCGCCAACTCTAGATCATGTGTTGGGTAATTCTTCTCATGAGTCTTAAGCTTTCTAGAGGCATACAAAATGACCTTACTATGCTACATCAACACACAACCAAGTCTAACCCAAGAGGCACCACAATACACAATGAAGCCATCTGCGCCCTCTGGTAGGGTTAATACGGGGCCGAAGTGAGATGTCTTTAACTCCTAAAAACTCTTCTCACAAGCATCTGACTACTAAAATTTGACCTTCTTTTGGGTTAACTTAGTCAGCAGTGCCACAATGGAGGAAAATTCCTCTACGAACCTCTTGTAGTAACCAGCTAAACCAAAGAAGCTTCTAATATCAGTGGGACTGACAGGTCTAGGCTAATTCTTCACCGACTCTATCTTTTAAGAATCCACCTACACTTCACTTGCACACCCTCACTGGACACCATATGACCCAATAATGCTACTGAGTTCATCCAAAACTCACACTTGCTGAATTTAGCAAACAACTAATGATCCTTGAGAGTCTGCAGCACAATCCTCAAATGAGCGGTATGCTCCTTCTCACTCCGAGAGTATATGTGAATATCATCTATGAAGACAATCATGAACATATCCAGTACTACTTGAACACCATATTCATCAAGTCCATAAAAGCTGCCAGAGCATTCGTTATTCCAAAAGACATAACCATGAACTCATAGTGACTATACCCAGTCTTAAAGGTTGTCTTCGGAATGTCACTCTTCCTAATTTGAGCTGGTGATAGCCAGATTTGAGGTCTATCTTTGAAAAGCACTTAGCACCTTAAGCTGGTAAAATAGGTCATCAATCCTGGAGAGGGGATACTTGTTTTTGATTGTGACCTTGTTCAACTACCGATAATTAATCCACATCCTAAGAGGACCGTCTTTATTCCGAACAAAAAGAACTGGAGAACCCCATAGAGACTTACTAGGCCTGATGAAACCCTTATCTAAGAGATCCTTCAACTCCTTTAGCTCGGTTGGAGCCATTCTGTAAGGAGGAATGGATATGGGGTATGTATCAAGGAGAAGGTCAATACCAAAGTCAATCTTGTACTCGAGAGAGACTCCTAGTAGATCATTTGGGTACACCTTCAGATACTCACACACAATAGAAATTGACTGAAGTGTCGGGATCTCTGATGTAGAATACTTAACCCAAACTAGATAGTATACATAGCCCTCGGAGATCATCTTTCTGGCCTTGAGATAGGAAACAAAGCAACCTATAGGCACGACTAAACTGCCCTTCCACTCTAGGAATGGTTTAGTCAAAAATCAAAACTTTACTCTATGGGTTCTATAATTGACCAAGGAATAAAAAGGTTATAACCAATACATACCAAAGATAACATCAAAGTAGATCATATCTAACTCCGCTAAGTTGGTTGTGGTGACTTTCTGAAAAATCATGATAGGGCAATTTCTATATATCCGTCAAGCTAAAACTGACTCATCGATCGGAGTAGAGACTGATAAGCGTTCTGATAAGATTTTGGGACTGATTTTGAAACTAATAGCAACATAAGGAGTCATGAAGGATAATGTAACCCCTAGGTTTAACAATACATAGACATCAATATGGAATACTTGCAACATACCAGTGACTACATCAGGTGAGAACTCATGCTCCCGACGAGATGAGAGTGCGTAGAACATGTTCTGGTGCTATCCGCCACCTACACTAGAAGAGGCGCCCTGCTGAGATGGGCGAGCTGCTAGAGCTGCTGAAGTGGTGGCTAGGCACAACCTCTACTGTCACCCTTCCTAGACAAAGGACAATCCCTGCGTATGTGCCCAGTCTTCCCACACCCGAAGCAAACATTGGAGCCAACCAAAAACTCTCCTGGGTGGTTTTTACCATATTTCCTGCAAACTGAAAAAGTGCGCTCTACTATCATGCTCCTCTGACCCCTAAAGCCTGAAGCTCTGCATCTCTAATCTACTTGAGGTCTGGATAAAGCACTAGCTAATGATGGATCTGGGGTGGATGACCTCTGGTAGGACTGAGGGCGATGTCCACCATCAGACCTCTGCTGAAACTGCCCATAGCTTCCTTTTTGGCCCTCTTGGACTCTCTCTCCTTTTTCTTCATCTGCTCTGCCTCCATCTATTGGGCATATATTATCAGTTGGGAGATATCTATATGTAATGTCCTAGAAACTCAAAGACTAGCCGAAACTTAAATTAGAGAAAAACTGGAAAATCAGCATCAGGTCTTCTAAACGATTCATTCTGTGACCCGTGGGGAGTGACCACAAGTCGTTAAGTGACTCGTGGTGAGGCCTAGGAGCTTAGTTTGAAATTTGGAGTTTGGGGTGATTATGATTCGTGATCAACCCCAAGAGTCGTGATATGACCCTTGGTCAAGATCAATTTTAGGCTAGAAAGAGGTTAGGCAATGAACCTAACGACTGGTCACCACGATTCGTGGTCCATGCCACGACCCGTTAGGTGATCCGTGGTCAGGTGTTGAGTATGAGTTAGAGGGGGCTAGGCAGTGTACCCAATGGGTCCTCACCATGACTCATTTGGGACACCACGACTCGTGGTGTCACCCGTGGGGATCCTAGGTGTTTAAGGAAGTGCACCTCACGAGAGGTCACCACGAGTCATGGTCACCAACCACGACCCGTTAGGTCACTCATGAGGACTGACAAACAGTTTTTCCCTGCAAGTTTTAAAGGGTATTTCAGTAATTTCTCATCCTCCTAAACTTTAAACTACGTCATTTTAAGCATACTTTCTGACTTATTAGTGGGATTAAGCGGTTTCTTTCCTCATTCTCCACTCATACCTTCAGAAAACAGATCATAGGACCTCTCTCAGAGTTTTTCAAATCAAGAGAAACGGAAATCTTCTCCTCAATTCCTCAAGGAATTCTTCGGTATTTTTCACCAGGTATGTGGGAATTCAACAGGGGAATAGTTCTTCCCTTGTGTCCCCAAATCCTCCTTATTTCTCTCTATTAGTAGTAGCCCTGAAATTATTGAATGTCAAGAAATTGCTAGTCATACTTCACCTAAATCATTTGAAATATTATACCATGTTAATATTAGATATTTTCAATCAGTTTGTGATTGAAATGATGTTAAATCTTGTGAAGTGAAATTTAGCCCTATTCCCTGAACTAGAAAAAAATCTAGAATTTGCATTAGTGCTTGGATATCGAATTTTAGATTAATTTTATCCATTTTTGAAACTACCATGTTGTTAGTAGAATTGAATATAAATCAGAATATTGTCAATTCAGTTTTAATAAGAATGATAGAATTCTTAGTTTCAGTCAGAAAATGTCAGCTGATCAGTTTGACTACAGAATTTCCCGAGGTGTCAGTAGTACCTCCTAGTTATCAGAATCTGATTCAAAATTCAGTTTTATTGGTCCACTAGGCGGTCATGACATTTTAGATATATAGCTCTGACTAGCCTTAAGACCCCAGCTTCAGATTTTAGTTTGGTTCTATAGACGGTTACGATGCTTCCAGATAAGCAGCTCTGACCAGTCTTAGAATTCAGTTTTAGAATCTAGTTTGATAAGACTCTCGGGGTGCTTTCAGATATGTATCCATGACTAGTGTTGGGCCCCATTTTTGAGCTATCAGTTTAGTATTCCATCTAGAATTATCCAGTGGGAGTAGGACTTAGCACTGAGCGGAATGGAGTTCCAGCGCACCCAGGTTCCCAGAACTATGTTGCCACCGTAGGTTACAGTATTTATTATCCTGATTGGCCCCAGACTCTTGCGATCACCCAATTCATGACTTTATACCCTGGCAAGGTATACTGGATCCTATCGATTAGGTGTATACATCAGACTCCACATCTAGCTCACGTGGTTGTATGTCGGTTATAGACTCGCCCACTAGTCAGTTTAGTCCAATTTCAGTTCAGTTCAGATTAGTATTCCAGACTTAGAACATGCTTTGACCATCAGACGGGGTCTTTTAGACCACCTCAATAGTTTAGTTATTCAGTTCAGTAGCTTTAGTTGGTCTCTGCATGTCTTTTTAGTTCAGCATTTTCTTTTATTTATCCCATTGTGTTATGTTTCTCTCACTTACTCAGTACATTCAAAGTACTGACGCATACTTTTGTGTTGTATCATTTTATGATACAACGTCAGGATCTCAATCTCATCCCTGTTAGCCGATCGCTCACCGAAGATCTCAGCTATTCTAGTTGGTGAGTCCTCATCCTTCGAGGATGAAGATTTATTGCTTCACTTATACTTTTATTCCTCTTTATTTAGTTTTGGAGTTAGCTGGGGGCTTGTCCCAACAGCTCATCAGTCATAGTGGCTTTCAGACGTAGATTAGTTTTTCAGACTTGTTGCTTTGTTCTAATATTTTCAAATATTATGAACCGGTTTATTTCCTATAAGTATTTATATTTTTTCTTTAAACTTCCACTATATGTATTTGTATGTTATTAAGGATGCCAGTGTATGGTAGACCAGGGATTGACTTGGGGTCACTTGTGACTCCAAGTACCGTGTTCCATCTAGGGTGTAAACTCGGGGTGTGACAAACTTTGTATCAGAGAACTAATGTTATAGTATCCTCAGATGTGTGAAAGCCGCATCGAGTAGAGTCCTCTTCATGGGTGTGAAGCGTTCCACACTTATGACGGGGAGGCTATGAGATTTTATTAGGAAAAATTTCCTTTATTTCATATTCCTTATCGTGCACTGAAATTTAGTTCCAAAACCATTCTCTTAAGTCGTGCTCTGCTTCGTTTTAGTGAATAATGCCTCCATGATGCGGCAACGAAAGGAGGGCCGGGAATGCTCAACAACCTGCCCCACCAGCCCCGATAGCCCCTCAGGACGTCTCGGTATCTACCACAGAATTTAGGGCAGCCATTCAGCTGCTCGCAAACTGTTACCAACCAGGTGAACCAGCAGGGGGTTCCAATCAACAAAAATGGTTCCGCAGCAGCTGCCCGAGTGCGGGACTTCACCTGGATGAACCCTTCGGATTTTCATTGGTCTAAGGTGGGAGAGGACCCACAAGGATTTATGGACGAAGTTAAAAAGATCACTCGAATTATGGGTGTCAGTCCCTCAAAGAGTGCCGACTTGGCTGGCTACCAACTGAAAGAGGTAGCCCAAGTTTAGTATGAACAGTGGAAGGAGGGGAGGCCAGGGAATGCAGGACTGGTGGAATGGGAGGAGTTCACTACAGCCTTTTGGACAGATTCTTCCCTCGGGAGCTCAGGGAGGCAAAGGTAGCGGAGTTCATGAACATGAGACAGAAAACCTAACAGTAGAAGAGTATGCTCTGGGGTTCACCAGGTTGTCCAAATATGCTCCAGAGATAGTGGCCGAGCCAAGGGCTCACCTGCTGAAATTTGTTAATGGGGTGTCAAACCTGGTTCTCAAAGAGTGCAGGACAACGATGCTGATCAAAGATATCAACCTCTCCAGCCTGATTGTTTATGCCCAGCAAATTGAGGACGAAAAACTAAGGGACATGGAGTGAAAGAACAAGCGGGCAAGGACTGGCCAATCAGATTATGGCCACCAGAGGTCTGGAGGTAGTAGCCGCCCACAACAGCAGCATCAGCAGAGGGCTCCAACACCCAGCTCAGCCAGCGCCCCTACCTTTCGATCCCATCAGGATCAGAGGAATGGAGCATTTGTCTCTCAGTCTCAGAGTTACAGTTCCAGTAACAGGTATCTAGCTTGCCCCAAGTGCGGAAAGAACCACCCAGGAGAGTGTCTTCAGGGTCGAGAGGGTTGTTTTGGTTTTGGACAGCTTGGGCATTGGCTTAAGGAATGCCCATCAACAGAATGGGGGAGATCACAATCCACTACCTCAGCAGCTCCAGCAGGCCAACTATCTCAGTAGGATAACACATTAGGTACGGAGGGCGGTCAACGCCAAAACTGTTTTTATGCATTATCATCTCGTCAGGATCAGGAGAATTCACCAGATATGTTACGTTTTTTCCACCTAGATGTATATTCCCTACTTGATCCGGGGGACACACTATCATTCGTGACTCCCTACATAGTAGTCCATTTCGATATCAGTCCATAGATCCTCTCAAAACCATTCTCAATCTCCACCCTAGTTGGCGAGTTAGTTAGAGACAGCCGGGTGTATAGAAACTGCCCAATCTCAGTCTTCAATAAAGTCATTCCAGCATTCCTTGTAGAGTTAGACATGGTCGACTTTGGCCTCATCCTTGGAATGGATTGGTTACATTCGGGTTATTCCTTAGTCGACTGCAGAAGTAGGATCGTCAGGTTTCAGTTCCCTAATGAGCCAGCTCTAGAATGGTCGGGCAGTAGTTCAACGCCAAAGGGTAGGTTTATTTCCTACCTTAAGGCCGGGAAGCTTATTTATAAGGGATGTATTTACCACTTAATTCGAGTCAAGGATTCCGACTTTGAGACCCCAACTGTCCAGTCAGTCCCTATTGTCAACGAATGTTCAGGTGTGTTCCCCAAAGATCTTCTCGGAGTTCCTCCTGAACGGGAAATTGACTTCAGTTTAGACCTTATTCCAGATACTCAGCCAATCTCTATCCCTCCTTATAGAATGGCTCCGGTTGAACTTAAGGAGTTGAAGGAGAAGTTAAAAGACCTTCTTGATAAGGGTTTTATTAGACCCAGCATCTCTCCCTGGGGTGCTCCAGTGCTATTCGTGCGAAAGAAAGATGGCACCCTCAGAATGTGTACCGATTACCGTCAGTTGAATAAGGTCACAGTTAAGAACAAGTATCTCCTGCCCAAAATTGACAACCTATTTGACCAACATCAGGGAGCCAATTGTTTCTCCAAAATAGATCTCAGGTCGGGGTATCATTAGCTAAGAGTCAGAGAGTGCGACATACTGAAAACAACTTTCAAGACTCGGTATGGTCACTTCGAGTTTGTGGTTATGTCCTTCGGACTAAAAAATGCCCCTGCATCCTTTATGGACCTGAAGAACAGAGTCTTGAAGCAGTATCTGGATATCTTCGTCATTGTATTTATCAATGACATTCTAGTATACTCCAGAAATGAGGAAGAGCATGCTAATCAACTGAGGATAATGCTTCATACACTTAGAGATCACCAGTTGTTCGCCAAGTTTAACAAGTGCAAATTCTGGTTGAATATTGTGAATTTCCTGGGTTATGTGGTCTCGGGTGAGGGTATTCAGGTTGATCCTCAAAAGATAGTAGTAGTGAAAGACTGGCCAAGACCTACCTCTCCAACTGAAATAAGATGTTTCTTGGGTTCGTCCGGTTATTACTGATGCTTTGTGGAAGGCTTTTCTTCTATAGCATCTCCACTGACTAGGCTAACTTAGAAGAAGGTGAAATTCCTGTGGTCAGATGCGTGTGAGAAGAGTTTCCAGGAATTAAAAACTCCACTCACTACCGCTCCAGTGTTGACCCTACCGGAAGGATCAGATGGGTTTGTAGTATATTGTGATGCTTTCAGAGTTGGACTCGATTGCGTTCTGATGTAGTGGGGCAAAGTCATAGCCTACGCCTCCAGACAGCCCAAGGTTCATGAGAAGAATTATCCAACTCATGATTTGGAGTTGGAAGCGGTGGTGTTTTCGTTAAAAATATGGAGACACTATCTGTACGGGGCTCACGTGGATGTTTTCACTGATCACAAGATCCTTCAGTATGTATTTAGTCAGAAGGACCTAAATCTCCGTCAGAGAAGGTGGTTAGAGCTCCTAAAAGACTATGACATGAGCGTGCTATATCACCGGGGCAAAGACAATGTGGTGGTTGATGCCCTAAGTAGAGTGTCTATGGGTAGCGTGGCTCATGTTGAGGAAGGCAAAAAAGGAATTGGCGAAGGACATTCACAGAATAGCACGGTTAAGGGTATAGTTGGTTGACTCAGCTGAGGGTGGAGTTGTTATGCAAAGTTGGTCAAATTCCTCTTTAGTTGTTGAAGTTAAGTCCAAACAGGATGAATATCCCATTTTACTTAAACTCAAGGAAGCAATTCTTAGGAAAGAGGTTGAGGCTTTCTCCAAAGGGGGAGATGGTGTGCTCCGTTACCAGGGCAGATTGTGTGAACCAGATGTTTGTGATTTGAGACATAAGATATTGGCTGAAGCACACAGTACGAGGTACTCCATCCACCCTGGTGCTACTAAAATGTACCACGATTTGTGGGATATTTACTGGTGGAACGACATGAAGAGAGACATCGCCAAATTCGTAGCTAAGTGCCCGAACCACCAACAAGTCAAGGTAGAGCACCAAAGACTGGGAGGTATGACCCAAGATATTAGCATACCCACATGGAAGTGAGAAGAAGTAAATATGTACTTTATTACAAGTCTACCTCAAACTCGTCGTCAACATGATTCTATCTGGGTAGTAGTAGACCGAATGACTAAGTCAGCACATTTCCTCCCAGTTAAGACTACAAATTCAGCTGAGTACTATGTTAGGCCTTATATCTGGGAGTTGTTCAGACTTCATGGGGTGCCATTATCCATTATTTCAAACAGAAGTACCCAGTTCATCTCTCATTTGTGGAAGTCTTTTCAGAAGGGACTTGGTACCTAGGTCAAGCTCAGCACAACTTTTCATCCGCAGACAGATGGGCAAGATGAGCGGATTATTCAGACCCTAGAAGACATTTTGAGAGCATGCGCGATCGATTTTAAGGGCAGTTGGTATGAACACTTTCCTCTTATCGATTTTGGTACAACAACAATTATCACTCCAACATCCAGATGGCCCCGTTTGAGGCATTGTATGGTAGAAGGTGCAGGTCTCCTATTGGATGGTTTGAGGTTGGTGAAGCTACTATAATCGGGCCAGACTCAGTTCATGAAGCTATGCAGAAGGTACAACTCATCAGAGAAAGATTGAAAACGGCTCAGAGCTGTCAAAAATCTTATGCAGATGTGAGGATAAGAGAATTGCAGTTCGCTGTGAATGATTGGGTCTATCTGAAAATTTCACCCATGAAAGGGGTGATGAGATTTGGTAAGAAGGGAAAGCTCAGTCGGAGATATGTGGGACCCTACAGAATTTTGAGGTGAATTGGTAAAGTAGCCTATGTGCTGGAATTACCTTTAGAGTTGGATTTTGTGCACCCAGTATTCCATGTGTCACTATTGAAGAATTGCATTGGTGATCCAACTTCAATTGTGCCATTGGACAGCGTGGGAGTGAAAGATAGTCTCTCATACGAGGAGGTACTAGTCCAGATCCTTGACTATTAGGCTCGTAAGCTGAGGAACAAGGAAGTAGCTTCAATCAAAGTCTTGTGGAGAAATCAGCAAGTTGAGAGAGCTACATGGGAGGCTGAAGAAGATACGATGGCCAGATACCCCCATTTGTTCCCTTCCGACTCGGTTTCAGGTCAAGGTATCAACTCCCTTCCCAAAACTTATTTTAGTTCATATGTTTCAATTTCTTTCATGTAAATGAACATGTGCATGATTAGTGAATTCAGTTCAAACCTGTGATTCAGTTCAGAGGTAGTCATTCCGCTAGCTTTCAGTTTTCGTAATTAGTATTTATGTATAAAGATTTCCATTCTCTGCTTTCCTGTGTTTTCTAACATTGAAAGACGAATGTTTCCAATGGGGAGATATAATAATGCCTCAAAATCTAAAAGACTAAACTCGGGACTTAAATCATAGAAAAACTGGAAAATCTGCATTAGGTCACAGAATGAATCATTTTGTGACCCGTGGGGAGTGACCACGAGTCGTTAAGTGACTCATGGTGAGGCCTAGGAGCTTAGTTTGAAATTTGGAGTTTGAGGTGACCATAAGTCATGGTCAACCCCACGAGTCGTGATATGACTCATGGTCAAGATCAATTTTAGGCCGAAAAGAGGTTAGGCAGTGAACCTAACGACTGGTCACCACAAGTCGTGGTCCATGCCACGACCCGTTAGGTGATCTGTGGTCAGGTGTTGAGTATGAGTTAGAGGAGGCCAGGCAGTGTACCCAACGGATCCTCACCACGACTCGTTTGGGACACCATGAGTCATGGTGTCACCCGTGGGGACTCCTAGGTGTTTAAGGCAGTACACCTCACGAGAGGTGACAACGACAACCATGACTCGTTAGGTCACCCTTGAGGACTGACAAGCAGTTTTTCTCTACGAGTTTTCAAGGGTCTTTTAGTAATTTCCCACCCTCCTAAACTTTAAACTACGTCATTTTAAGCATACTTTCAGACTTATTAGTGGGATTAAGAGGTTTCTTTCCTCAATTCCCACTCAGACCTTTGGAAAACATATCGTAGGACCTCTCTTAGAGTTTTTCAGAGAAAGAGTTAGGGAAATCTTTTCTCCTCAATTCCTCAAGGAATTCTTCGGGATTTTTCACTAGGTATGTGGGAATTCAACAGGGGAATAGTTCTTCCCTTTTGTCCCCAAATTCCTCCCCATTTCTCCGTAACAGTGATACCCCTGAAATTACTGAATGTCAAGAAATTGCTAGTCATACTTTATCTAAATCATGTGAAATATTATACCATGTTAATATTAGATATTTTCCATCAGTTTATAATTGAAATGATGTTAACTCTTGTGAAGTGAAATTTAGTTCTATTCCCTGAACTAGAAAAAAAATCTGGAATTCGCATTAGTGCTTGGATATCGAATTTTAGATTGATTTTATACGTGTTGGGAACTCCCGTGTTGTTAATAGCATTGAATCTCAATAAGAATATTGTCAACTCAGTTTTAGTACGAATGATAGAATTCTCAGTGTCAGTCAGAAAATGTCAGCTGATCAGTTTGACTATAATATTTCTCGAGGTGTCAGTAGTACCTCCCAGTTATCAAAATCAGATTCAGAATTCAGTTTTATTAGTCCACTAGGTGTTCATGACATTTTAGATATATAGATCTGACTAGCCTTAGGACCCCAGTTTCATATTTTAGTTTGGTTCTGTAGGCGGTTACGACGCTTCTAGATAAGCAGCTCTGACCAGTCTTAGAACCTAGTTACAGAATCTAGTCCGATAAGACTCTCGGGGTGCTTTCAGATATGTATCTCTTACTAGTCTTGGGCCCCATTTTAGAGCTATCATCTTAGTATTCAGTCTACGATTATCCAGTGGGAGTAGGACTTAGCACTGAGCGGACCGAGGTTCCAGTGCACTCCGATTCCCAGAGCGATGTTGCCACTATACGTTATAGTATTTATTGGCATGATTTGCCCCAGAATCTTGTGATCACCCAGTTCATTCCTTTATACCCTAGCAAGGTATATTGGGTCCTACCAATGAGGTGTATACACCAGACTCCACGTCTAGCTCACGTGGTTATATGTCGGTTATAGACTCTCCCACTAGTCAGTTTAGTCCAGTTTCAGTTCAGTTCAGATCAGTATTCCATACTTAGAACATACTTTGACCATCAGACAGGGTCTTTTAGACCACCTCAATAGTTCAGTTATTCAGTTCAGTAGCTTTAGTTGGTCTTTGATTGTCTTTTCAATTCAGCATTTTATTTTATTTATATCGTTGTGTTATGTTTCTCTCACTTACTCAGTACATTCAAAGTACTGATGCATACTTTTATGCTGTATCATTTTATGATACAGCTACAAGATCTCAGTCTCAGCCCCATTAGCTGACCACTCACCGAAGATCTCAGCTATTCCAGTTGGTGAGTCCTCATCCTTTGAGGACGGAGATTTATTGCTTCACTTATACTTTTATTCCTCTTTATTTAGATTTGGAGTTAGCTGGGGGCTTGTCCGAACAACTCATCAGTCATAGTGGCTTTCAGACGTAGATTGGTTTTTTAGACTTGTAGCCTTTGTTCTAATATTATGAACCAGTTTATTTCCTACAAGTATTTATATTTTTGGTTTAAACTTCCATTGTATGTATTTGTATATTACTCATAATGCTAGTATATGATAGACCGGGGGTTGACTTGGGGTCACTTATGACTCCAAGTACCCTGTTCCGTTCAGGGTGTAAACTCGGGGCGTGATCCTATATCATTAATCAACATGGTGGTCCTGCACTCCTTGACCCACTCTATTCACGAACTTGCTCATAAGATGCCTCGGATTAGCAACCATCTTTGGAGCATACTTGGACAGTTGGGTAAACTTCAAGGCATACTTCTGAACAGTCATGCCATTTTCTTTCAAGTTGACGAACTCTATTGTCTTTGCTTCTCTCAACTCTCGGGGGAAGAATATGTCCAAGTAAGTCATAAAAAACTCATTCCAACCAATGGGTCTACACCAACTCCCCTGCTCTCCTTCCACTGTCGGGACCAAATATGAGCAACCCCTTGAGCTGATAGGAGGCCAAGTCTGCACTATCTTCTCTTGAAACACCAATAACTTGGGTGATCTTCTGGACCTCCTTGATAAACTCATGTGGGTCCTCATCCACCTTTGACCCATGAAATTTAGGTGGTTCATCCTGAGGAAGTTTTGCACCCTAGCCGTTGTCGCATTCCCATTTTGGTTCACATAAGCCAAAGCCTAGTGGTTAACCTGAGTGGTCATGGCCTGTGTTAGCATCTGAAATGCAGCCCTGAACTCCGCATGGGTAACCTGCTATGACAAGGGATCAGCTGGAGCTGGTGGGGCTGGCAGATGCCCATTTCCATTGCCATTGCCATGGCATTCTTGTTGTCATTTCTTCTTCCATTGACTCAGTAGGGAGACATATTTCTACAAATTCATGTAGTACGAGTTAGAGGGATAGAGAGAGGTACTTTATTGCATGACATAGATCATGAAAGAAGGGAAGTTTCCTAAAATGTTCTTAGTCTCTTCCCCATAAGTGTAGAGAGCTTCACACCCATGGAAAAGATTCTACTTAATGCGGCCTTCAGATACCCTCGGACACACCTAAACCTTTGCTCTGATACCAAATTTGTCACGACTCGAGCTAGGACCCTGGATCGAGACACAGGACCTAGAACCACGTATGGCTCCAAGCTAACCCATGGCACATACATAGCATGACTAAGAGTATTACTAAGTGGAAATAAAGTATAAATGTAATATAAGCAGAAGTTTGTGTAGCATATCAACATGAACGTAGACATGCAAAAAGGTAAAACACTATCTTTAATTATTAAAACAAACTTCGCAACATAAATCAACCGCTTAAAATCGATACTACTAAATAATACCCAAGACCTGAAAGTCATTGCACAAGACATCTATTTCTACAAGCTAAGAAACTAAAACTAAAAATGAAATAAAGTGTCCAAATGTTTGAAAGAAGGACATCTGTAACGAAGGAGTGAACTGTTTCCTCATCTGCTCACCTTCTAAATCCCCAAAAGCTGCTAGTCTATAGGTGAGGGCGTAAAGAACTAGCGGGCAGTGTAGAGTAGAATGCAGGGGTAGGGTCAGTACGTGACACAGTACTGGTAGGCATCATCGACCGACCTTACATAATAACAGATAATTAAATGAAAAGTGATATAAAAAGGGTCCACAACATTATACAGAAGTACAAAGACATTTTATGAACACTAGCTCTACTCAGGAATCAGCCGGCCTGCTCATTGGATTAGGCCTCTCGCTGCAGCAGTCACTTATCCTCTACAGCGGAAATGGTTCCTCTTCAGCAGCACTGCTTAGGCAGTAACCTGACATGCTACACTCTTCTAAGTTTATCCATTCCGCAATTCAATAGATCAATAGTTTAACATTTCACATGCTCCATAAGACCATCAAACACATGATAAAACAATAATCGCATCAACTATTAGGAGCTACAATTCCTCAGTTATTCACAACAATAACTTCTCAATAACTACACACGGTGACAAACACTTAGCACTAAAAACATGTTCTTTGTTATCAATTCACATCATAAAAACGACAATTTGCACATTCTCGTAGCATGTCTCTCATCTACTTCATGAACATAAATGAAATCACAAAACAATACGCAAACAACACAACCAAAGGTAACATGACGGGCACACGCCTCTGTCATCTCACCTTAATACTCAACCACACAAATCATGTATACACATGCCGGGGGATCTTATTTGTGCCCATCCAGTCATGACCTACAGAGGACACTAGAAATTCATGTACTCTATCAGCGTGGCACCCGCTCCCACTCATATGCTCTTCCGGATGCTCCCCTCGGACAGGAGCCACTCAAATAATATTATTCGCTCGTGATACTCCCCTCGGGCTCGAGCCTCTCATTTTAGGATGTGAATTCTATTATTCATCATTCTCATAAAAAGAACAGATCAAGTGCATTGTTTCATCATACAGAAGGTTACGATCTACTCCTCAAATACGTCATTATCAACTAATAACTCTCTCATTAATAGAGTATAATCACTTTACTAAACATTCAACATAGTTACTTCTATTATCATATACAAAATCTTTTAAACAAGTCATCATGGTTTAATATCACATCATAGCCACATTCTTAAAATAAATTATCAACAATAGACTCACATATCACGTAAATATCCAAAGACCAATGGTATATCAACATTGCATAATATATATGCCATTATATAGGTCTATCCCTATAAACCATAACCTACCTCGATTACTCAAAGTTATCGACTTCGCTACTCCAAAGGAGCTTTTCCCTTCTTCAATGCTTCGGATTATTCGAAATCTACACACATATAATCATTGATCAATCATCCATCAAGATAAGGCACAATTTGATCAAACCCTTCTCTTTTCAGGGCAAATTAACAGAGAACCCTTCTCTTCCACCTAGTTCTAGGTCCCTACCTTGTCTAACCCGTCAACATTAGCGAGAGGAACATTAGGAAGTAAACATTACTCGAATTTCAACAATTAAAACCTCCCATAACTCCCCCATCTCATCCCTAGTTTATCAACCTAGGGTTTTCTAGTTCATAACTTTGGCCATTAATGACTTACCTTAGCGCAACAATTCTATGCTATGGAGAAGAAACTGCCTTTAGACCTTGCTCTCTTACATTTGGAAATAATGGGACTTAATTCCAGAAATCCCAGTTAAAACCCACTTTCTGATTTCCTGCGTCAGGTGCAGCGGTCACATTTTCGCTGTACCGGACTCTCTACAATGGATATAGGGTCGCTGCGGCGGTTCCAACAGTTACTCCATCATTTCTCCATGGCGGAACTCCGACCACTACCAGGTCTCATTGCAGCGGTCCCCCGGATCAGTAGCTACCCAAAATTGCACAGATCTATATTTAGTTCATTTCACAACCTCCCTGTCTCATCCTTAGCCAGTTTTCTGTGTTCTATGCCCTTGACCATCCCGTAATGACATCCGAATAGTTACATTTATCTATTCATCTCACAACCCATTCCAACTCCCCCTTATTTACTTTATTTACTTTTTTTTAATAAAAAAGCTCTCCATCTTCTCTCACCTCTCATCTATTAGTTCTCTCTCTATTCACACCCTCTTTCTTCTTCACTTGATTTTTATTTTTATTTTTTTTATTATTGAAGACTCTCTTTGTCATTTTAAGTGCAACCTCTTTCTGTCTCCTCCTTTTTTTCTTTAAAAAAAATACCATTGTTAAGCTTTGAAACTTGTCAAAAATGATGATCTAGATTTTCCCATTCTTGGTATTTTTTTCAATAATTTTGTTGTTATGGTGTTTATCATCGTTGAAGCAATACATTTTGATAAAAAAAAACTTGAAACTCCAACAAAACTCTGGCGACGGCTTTGATGCTCTATTTTCTCTTTTTCATTGCACCCTTTACTAGAAATTTTTTTGACTTTGTTTCGGCTATTTGGCTACTGATTGCTATCACTACACAATATTTCAGACTATTTATTTAAAATTTTGCCATTTATATTTTTTATTACACCAATTTGAACATATACTACAGTTTAGCCAATTAAAAAAAATCTTTCCGTCGGATTTTTGAGGCCTCCTCATAATAAAAGAAGGAGTTTTAATTAAAAT